>NBZC01000077.1:0-69780 GCA_002245345.1 Scheffersomyces stambukii
CCCACTTCCCCCACTCCGCCCCATCCCCTTGCTCGTCATGCACGCCGTCAGAAGCATCAGCAGCCCCCTCGTCAGAGCGGTGCCCCGCTGCGCCCGTGGCTCGTTGTCCGCGCTCCGGCACGTGACCCTCCCAGCCGCCTCCCCCACCGTGGGGGCATCGCCGTGGGCCCGCCGGCCCCTTGCGCCCGTGGGGGCTCCCGTAACCTCCATTCGCCGCTACAGCGTGTTGTCGGAGGTGCCTGCCGCCAAGGTCTACTCCTACAACGACGTCAAGGAGTTGGCCACCCACCCGGAGAACCACCCCGACTCGGTGTTGGTCGACGTCCGCGAACCCGTTGAGTACAGCGACGGCCACATCCCGGGCGCCATCAACATCCCCTTCAAGAGCAGCCCCGGCGCGTTGGACTTGTCGGACGACGACTTTGTCGACCACTTTGGCTTTGCCAAGCCCTCCGCCGACAAGGAGTTGGTGTTTTACTGCTTGGGGGGCGTGCGATCCACCGCCGCCGAGGAGTTGGCCCAGACGTTTGGGTACAAGAAGCGTGGCAACTATGTGGGCTCGTGGGAGGACTGGGTGGCCAACGAGACCAAGCCCGGGTCGTCGACGCCCTGAGACATGCGTGGGGACATTGATGGTTGTCCCGCCTCACCTTGGATGTATGATATATCTTCTTGTCAATAGTTTTGTTTATAGATGTCTATTGTTAATGTAACCAGTGTTGGTCGAATTGGGGTGTGCCCGTCCCGGCAATGATGTCTGGGGACAGTGGTTGCACAGCCGCACCACCATGGATGTATAATCTATCTTCTTTATCTTCTTGTCAAAAGTTTGTGTATAGATGTCTATTGTTAACGTAACCAGTGCTGGTCGAATCGGCGTGAGCCCCGACCCCTCCCTCGCTAGGGCCCGGGACGAAACTCCAACTGCCGCAACTCCTTGCCCAACCGCTTCTTTCTCTTGCGCTCCATCGTCTTTTCCCGCTGCGCCGGCTTCATGCGCTCAAACTTGGCCTTCTGAAGCAACTTGCGCTTGTCGCTCCGCTTGAGAAAGTAGGGGTTGCCCTGCCCCCCCTGGCGCAGCTTCTGCATCTGCTGCCGCTTGTGGTGGGCCAAGATCTCCGTCTCCAAGTCCTTGTTCTTGAGGGTGTCCATGCGCGACTTGAGCGACTGCAACCGCAATCGTGCATCCTCGAGCTCCCGCTCGCTGAGGTAGGTGTGCGCCTTCTTGTCCTTGATCATCGACTCCAACTGCTCCATCTCCCGCTGCCGGTACTCATCCAAAAACGCATAGTCCTTGCGGGCTCGCACAATGTCGGCCTTTCCGTACGCCGCATCAAAGCGGATATCTTTGTACAAGCTGGTGTCCTTGCTTGTCTTGAGGCCCGGGATGTCGCGGATCCGCGACACGGGACGCTTGGACGACGACTCCGCAGGCGCATGCTTGCTTCTCCTCTTGGATGACTTCTGTCGTGGAGGGCCATCGGAGTCGGAGTCCGACAGCTCTTGTTGCTCAAAAAAGCCCTCGTCATCGCTGTCGCTGTCACTGAGGCGCCGTCGACCGCCGCCGGTCTTTGGGGGCTGCAACTGGGCCTGGGCTCGGTTCAAGGCTCCGAAGGAGATGGTGGCCAACTCGTCGTCCTCGGAATCACGGCGACGGGACGTCGTGTCAGCGTCCGACTCGTCTGACTCGTATGCAGGTCGTATCACTTTTGGCCTCCCCATGCTGCGTGGTGGTGTATTAAGACCAAGGCGCAACAGTTGCCTTTTGGTGAACCAACTCATCTCATTTCAATATTTTCACGTGATGAGAGGTCACCTGAATTAGCACGTGGTGATGCGACATTTTTCAACGGCTCCCTGAAAAAATATTCCCGGGATCTGCGACATCCATTCCGGTTAATCCCTAACCCTCCTCCTACCACGAGCGCCAACCCCCGTACTGGAGCTGTGCCTGCAAATCTCCAACCCACCGTGTAACGCATGCAGCCGTGGCGACTCCATCTTCCTCTGACCCCTGTATGCACCACACTACCCTGGAAAGAGCCCCAGGCCCGACCCCAGCACCACCTGCGACACGCCTCGAAATTAATCCGATGCCCGGAGCCAGTAGGAGCAAAGTGGTACAAACACCGCACCCACCAAATCTACCTCCGGGCCGTTTACCACCACCAACTCTCCACCATGACCACCTTGTAGAACCCCCATATGGGGTACAGATGATCCCCAGGTCATTAGGCCCATGCAGGAAGATAATATGGGGCCATATGTAGGCATATGTCGACGGGAGCACAAGGGCTAATATCACACAATAAAATGGGTAGATTTCCGAGGAAATCAACCTCTGGGCCATTATTAAATAGGTCCCTGGGTCCCCTGCACCATGCAACTCCGGGAACACGGCTACCCTCCACCAATTATTGGCCTCCAATTGCCATTCTCCTGTGGTGCGGAACCATGATGCTGGCGCCATAACGTTGCCAACATGATTTTGCACCCGGTACACGAGTGTCCGAGGCACAATATCCTGGAACCGACATTTTACCCCCATTGTCCTCACAGAGTTGAAGTTTGCAGGCTTTTTTGGGTATATTTATTTTTGTCAGTCTGTCTGCGTTTGAGAGTGGAAAACTTGTCTTCTTTTTCATTCTTCTTCAACCAAACTTCGAGGTTGTTCATCTATATATTCAGATACCACAATGTTGTCGAGATCTATTGCCCGTGCCTCAAGAGTATGTTGTCTATGGTGACTTATGTCCCGCTTTTATTGCCCCTTTTGCCGGCAACTGTGCCCGGTTTTGTTCATCGAGATCAAATGGCCAAAATGGTCCCTGTGTCGGCGCCAGTACATCATTGTAGCATGGCTGTGGAGCCGAATCCACGATAGCTGTGTTTGATTCCACATTGTCGACGATGTCGTGTTGGTGGGTTGACGTGGAGGTTTGAAATGGGGGCTTTTCCGTATTGTGCCGGGTCCTTATTGGCTGGCTGCGCTTTTCCAATTGTGGTCTTATACTAACTAATCATTAGTCTGTTTCTCAAAAGAGATTTTTGTCTTTGCATGAATACCGTTCTGCTGCCTTGTTGAAGCAGTACGGCGTTGGTATCCCCAACGGTATTGCCGCCACCACCGCTGAAGGTGCTTACGATGCTGCCAAGCAATTGGGCACCAACGAGTTGGTCATCAAGGCCCAAGCCTTGACCGGTGGTCGTGGTAAGGGTCACTTTGACTCTGGATTGCAAGGTGGGGTCAAGTTGATCTCGTCTGCCGAGGAAGCCAAGGATTTGGCTGGACAAATGTTGGGCCACAAGTTGATTACCAAGCAAACCGGTGCTGCCGGTAAGGAGGTCACCGCCGTGTACATTGTCGAAAGAAGAGACGCTGCCACCGAGGCATACTTGGCAATCTTGATGGACAGAGCCCAGCAGACCCCCATCATTGTCGCCTCCGCTCAAGGTGGAATGGACATTGAAGGTGTTGCTGCCAAAGACCCTTCGGCCATCAAGACCTTCCCTGTTCCTTTGGAGGAAGGTGTTTCTGACCAATTGGCCACCGAGATCGCCTCCAACTTGGGGTTCACCTCCGAGGCTGTGCCTGAAGCTGCCAAGACCATCCAGAACTTGTACCAGTGTTTCATTGAGCGCGACTGTACCCAGGTTGAGATCAACCCCTTGTCGGAGACTCCTGACCACAAGGTGTTGGCCATGGACGCCAAGTTGGGCTTTGACGACAATGCCTCATTCCGTCAACAAGAGGTTTACTCGTGGAGAGACCCAACCCAGGAAGACCCTCAAGAATCTGAAGCATCCAAGTACGGGTTGAACTTTATCAAGTTGGACGGTAACATTGCCAACATTGTCAACGGTGCTGGGTTGGCCATGGCCACCATGGACATTATCAAGTTGTACGGGGGAGAACCCGCCAACTTTTTGGACTGTGGTGGTACTGCCACCCCTGAGACCATTGAGAAGGCATTCGAGTTGATCTTGTCCGACAAGAAGGTGAATGGTATCTTTGTCAACATCTTTGGAGGTATCGTCAGATGTGACTATGTTGCCCAAGGGTTGATTGCTGCCACCAAGAACTTCAACTTAGAAATCCCTGTTGTCGTGAGATTGCAAGGTACCAACATGGCTGAGGCCAAGAAGTTGATTGACGAATCCGGATTGAAGTTGTATGCCTTTGAGGATTTGGACCCAGCAGCAGAGAAGATTGTTGAGTTGGCACCAAAGAGGGCTTGATTGACGTACCTGATTGGTAACATGGGTATCTTCTATGCGAGTATATGTTAGATGTAAAGGAGTATGGATTGGTGGGTGTTGTAGAGTGACTGTGGATGTGGTTGTGACTGAAGATGTGCAGTATTAGTATTCTTTGGAACAACCGTGGGTATCCTAACGATATTCGTAGCATTACCAACACTGTCATGAGCAATTGGTTGGTACCAACTGGTCTACAATAGACATCATGCTATTAGCCACCATTTTGGGAAACAGTTTGCTATGTCTTGGTGTAATCATCAGCGCTACAGAGAATATACTTCTGAGGGTAGGCGTAGTTGGTATAGATGGTTGGTTGGTGGTAGTAAGTGATTTGTGGTTGTAACCCTGTTGATTGGTTAGCTGATTGGTTAGCAGGTATCAAGGTCTCGTGGCACCGTCGCTGGATGTTCTATTGCTATCCTTTGCTGTATTCATTGCCTATGTCTGGATGTTGTACACGGTATGGCACATACTGGTTGCTGGGCATACACAGAGTATTAGTATAGCCCAGTACATGGCCACGCTTTGGCCGTACTGACCACGCCATGGTCAATTTGGTTTTCTGTGCATCAATCTTGCTGACTACCTGTTGAATATGACTGATGGTTCTGTTCAAATCTATATAGGAGAAGCTTATAGGTCATTGTCTGCAACCGTTGCCAAATGTGGTTGTCTCTTTTGCCACACCCATGGTCACGCAGATCAACTGCTACGCGTATTGTTCAATACGGGGTTGTTTAGAAGCCATCCAGAGTGGTTTTCCGCAGTTCTGTATGTAGTGGGTGATGGCTGTTCGCACGATCCCATTAACAGTACTGTTGTCTACACTTTTGTCCTTGTTGCTTTTTTGTTGCAGCCAGTCTTTTTTGCAACACCCCTGGTTACCCCCAACTTCGTGATGGTTGTGCTTGTAAGTTGACGATCATTGATGTTCTTTTCTCTTCTTTTGTTTTGTCTTTGCGCTGGACCATTCTGTCTTTGGCATAGCACCAGAATCGTTACCAATAAGATATATCAACGGCAACCTATGGTTGGCATTATCTACATGACGTACCAGTATATTGATAGTACATGACACTGTCCCTGCATTGACACCAATTATTAACAACATAATTGATAGCAAACGGTGACACCTACATTGATACGATTCATGAACAACATAAGTTGATATCATTAACACCTACATTGATATGATTCATGGACAACATAAGTTGATATCATTAACACCTACATCATTACATTCAATATTTTTGCAATCTATACACTGATCGTACACCCATATTAACTATGCATTGACATTAATACTCACACAATGCATACATTAAACATATAATTACAACATCATACATTGGCCACACGTTGGCCCCACATCGACCATACATTGATCGTTCAGAAACATTATGTTTACTCAACATACGTTTTCACATTGCCATTACTCAAACATTGCCACATCCACACATTGACATCAAGCATTTACATCGAGCAACGAGATTAAACATTGACATTACATGGACATTACCTAACAATTGCCTCGCAGACCATCCACTATCCATCCACGACCACCTTTCCTGACCATACATGCCATCCGTGATTCTAGTCCGTGATTACATAAGCAAGACCGCTTGTCGCAGTTATGTCGCATTTGTCGCGACAAAACTCGCGACAAATAATCCAGTTGCCACCACTTTCACCAATCCCCAGCTCTCCTCTCATCCACCACTAGACACCAATTGTCCCCATTCTTGCCAGCTGCCTGCACAGAGGGGTCACCACTGCCATACTGCACATACACCACTACACAGGAGTCCGCCACAGCACCACCCAGGGCCATGTTTTTGACTAGAAGCGAATACGACCGTGGGGTGTCCACCTTCTCGCCAGAAGGAAGATTGTTCCAGGTGGAGTACTCGCTCGAGGCCATCAAGCTCGGCAGTACTGCCATCGGCATATCCACCAATGAGGGGGTGATATTGGGGGTGGAAAAGCGAGTAACATCGTCGCTTCTCGAGCACTCGTCCATTGAAAAGATTGTTGAGATTGACCGCCACATTGGCTGTGCCATGTCGGGGTTGACCGCCGACGCCCGCTCCATGATCGACCACGCACGGGTGTCGTCGTTAACCCACAACTTGTACTATGACGAGGACATCCAGGTGGAGAGCTTGACCCAGAGCGTGTGCGACTTGGCGTTGCGATTTGGGGAGGGCGCCGGCGGCGAAAAGCGGCTCATGTCGCGGCCGTTTGGGGTGGCATTGTTGATTGCCGGCATCGACAAGGACAAGGGTCCCCAGTTATACCATGCCGAACCCTCGGGGACGTTTTACCGCTACGACGCCAAGGCCATTGGCTCGGGGTCGGAGGGGGCCCAGGCCGAGTTGCAGAATGAGTACCACAAGTCGTTGACGTTGAAGGAGGCAGAGTTGTTGGCGTTGAAGATCTTGAAGCAGGTGATGGAGGAGAAGTTGGACTGCAAGAATGCCCAGTTGGCGAGCGTCACCGCCGAGCACGGGTTCCAGATCTACGACGACGACCGCACCGACGCCATCATCACCGCCTTGAACGAGCAGGCGGTGGACGACGACGCCATCATCAGCTAGAGTCGTACATGTATATTACTAATACAGGTTTTAGTCTAGATTATTGTCATGGGGGAGGTTAGTCTAGTTCATCTCCCTTGAGGAAGAGGCTAGGCGTTCCCCCGTTGTCATAGAGCGCAATTGTAGTCTCTTTCTATCGTTATCATCAAGCGAAGAGGTGGTCCCCTTCCACCATCGTCATCAAGCGGAGTGGGAGACTTTCCATACCACCATCGTGTAGCCTCTTTGCACCATCATCGTCATGGCGGGAAACACTGCTCGAGACGGTCGCTCAACACGAGCAACCCCCGCACCTCACTGTCGCCGGCGGCCCGGATGGCAGCCAAAAACGACCCCAACGACATGGAGAACCGGGTGTGGAACTCCATCAACGTCGACGACAAGTTATGGATGCGTTTGTCCACCAGGGCCTCGTCCATGGGTTTGTCGGCAAACTTGTCGGGAAACCGCTCCAGATAGTGGGCAAACAAGTCGGGGTCACAAAGGATCAACACCTTCTTCACCCGCAGCAAGTAGTTGTTGAAGGCAAGCACAAAGTCGAGCATGCGCCGGAGCGGGTGGAGGAGGTCGTGCTTGGTCACCAACGACTCCGTGATCACCGTGTTCAAGTACCCCGACAACCGGCCCACAATGGCGTCCATGGTCACCTGTAGACCTCCCGCGGGGGCGTGGGCAGCAAGCTTGTCAATGATCTTGGACTCAAAGATGGTGTTGGCGTAGCCGTTGCCGGCATGGAACCCCTGGTGGTGGTGGGTAATGTCGGACGCCAACGGTGTCGCCTCCAATTCGCGGGCGGTATCCGTCAATAAGGCATCGAAGCGGGCAAAGTTGTCGTCAATGACGTCATGGGCAAGGTACGCCTCCAACTCGTGGGTGAATTGGCGCACCCGGCAATGAAGCATGCGACACCGCAATATCCACTTGCGCACACGAGGGGGAAACCGGCGGTGGATCCACACCGGCGACTGGTTGATCTCCGACCACGCGACCACGTTGGTGCGGTTGGCGTACTTGACCATCATCAAGAGCTTGAACATCAATTCGTAATGGAACGCCAACTCCTGGGTCACCACCAAGTTCACCGGGAACGGGAGCGTCACCGTGAGGTCGACGGCGACGATGGCGCTGTCGTCAACGCCAGATCGCCCCGACGACGGCACCGGCAGCAGGGACTTCGACCCCCGCGGGCCGCGGGCGGCGCCGGCGGTGCCCACTAATCGCTGGATGTCGTCGTCGGGCTTGACGTCCATCACCTCCTCCGCCACCCGGTAGAAGCTGTCTGAGGTGACAGTGAAGCGCAGGCGGGCGTCCAACCCCCGTTCGAGGGGCGACCGTGCGAGTGGGAGGCCCGCAGCGGTGAGAGACGCCATGAACAGGTCGCGGTACCCCTTATCGAGGCGGGCGAGCGACACCGCGTACTTGTTGCGGCGGAGGTCGGCAAAGGCGGCGGCGAGGAAGCAGTCCACGTCATGGGCCCGGTCAAAGAGAAAGCGGGTCTGCAACAGCCGCACCACCAGGGGCAACTGCCAACCCTGGAACAAGAGCTTCATCATGAGCTTGTTGGCGCGGGCGTGGAAGTCGTCAATCTTCAACTCCAAGTCCGGCGCTGTCAAAGTGGAGATGGGCTCGAGGCGTTCGGGCAACGCCAGCAACGACGCAAGCCCCGTGGCGCGCTTGAACACCGCCAAGTACTTGCCGGTGTTGACGAGCTTGTGGGCAATGGCCCCCAGGGCCAACTGGGGCAAGAACCCGTCCGCCACCACCACGTACACCTCGTTCCAGTAGTATTCGGAGGAGGCGTCGAGCACCGCCGCCATCGACGGCGGCACCTGCTTGTGGCGCACCACAAACTCGTCAAAGGGGTCGTCGATGGTGCCTTCCATCAACCAGGTGTTGAGCATGGCCACGTAGTCCTGGGCCACGGTGTCCAACAACTGGGTCAAGAATCGGTGCGAGGCGGCATCGCCCTTGTAGCGGCGGGCGCGCTCCTGGATCACTGCCACCACCAGTCCTCCCTTGCACCACCGGCGGGGCACGTGCGAGACGTTGGTGTCGCTGCCCGTCCCCGTGACGGACGCGAGCAAGTGGCGGAGGGGGGTGTGGGCGCTGTCGTCGAGGTAGTTGTTGATATTGTTGTTATTGTTGTTGTTGATATCGTAATCGGCGTCTTTGCCGTTGCCGTGGCCATTGCCATTGCCGGCACTGTCGCCGCCCGGTCCGCGCCGATGGTTGTCATCGTGCACGGCCACGGCGATGTCGTACAAGTGGACAAGACGGGCGCCAACCTGGCGGTGCACCACGTGATCCAAGGCGCTGATGGTGAAAGCGGCGTCGTGGTCGACCCGCGTCTCCACCGCCACCACCGCCCGGCGGTACTCGGCCAAAAACAGCCCCATGGCCTGGCACAACCGCTGCACCACCCGGCCGTACCGGGGTCGGCGGTAGTGGTCGACAAACGCCGCGAGCCCGCAGTAGTACTTGCCGTAGCGCACCACGCGCTTGGTGATGGTCTTCAAGCTAATGTCGAGATGCTTGGCAATCTTGTAGTCGGGCCCCGCCACCCGCGCCAGCAACGACGACGGGTCGTACCGCGGGGTGTGGCGGATGTAGTGGCCCTCGAGCCCCACCAAGGTGAAGAGCAAGTCCTTGACTATCAACGCCTGCTGCACATGCAAGTCGGCCACCTCGGAGAGGAGGGGCGGTCTGGGCCGCGGGGCACGTGCGGTCACGGGGATGACGCAGGGGTCGACCACCGAGGGTCGTCGCAACGTGACGCGGTCGGTTTGAGGGGTGGTTGGCGGCAAGAGGGTGGCCATTGGTGGTGGTGGGGGAGGAAGAGTGGTGTTTGTAAACACGGATGTTTTTGTCGCGACGCGGAGGGAAATGTCGGGTTTTTGCGACACTGTCGGAGAAGGATGCGGGATTGCCGAAGGGGGTGCGAGGCGGGTGCAAGATGGGAGGGGAGAGGGGTTGGGCAGTAATTGGAGTGGGGTATGTTGGGTGTAGTGTTGGGGGTGGTGTTGGGGGTGGTGTTGGGTTATGGGCTGTTGTACTCTGGTTTGTGGTTGCGTTTGCAATGTTGAAGCCGTTTTGCAGCCATGGCAGAGCTTGAGTAGAACAAATGGACTAGAGGTGGTTCTGGTATGTATGATTCTGGTTTGTGTGGTAGAGGTGTAGTAGAGTATGCTTGGGGCTAATTTATTGGCATGGTTGCTGGTTCGAAGTGTCCTGACTCTGTAATTAGCTGTTTCGACACTTCAAAGATGGGCAACCAACGATGGCACTCCAAAGATGAATACGAAGATGTAACTCTCTAGAAGCTGCTATTACTGTGTTCTCATTTCTAGCAGCCAATAGTTGAGTCAACCTAATATTCAAATAGTTCATCAAACCACTCAGGTTGTAATCTTATTGTAGAATCAAAATGTTTTCCGGTTCAACTATTTGTTCAAATGTGAGTTCAATAACTTCAATTCAAATGTGAACTCAATAACTTCAATTCAAATCAGAATTCATCAACATTGTTTAAATGTGAATCTGTCATATATTAATTCAAATGTGAATTCAATAACTTTAAATGTAAATTCATCAACTAAGTACTTAAATGGGAATTCATCCATGATTGCGAAACCCTTTTTATTCTAATCTGAATTCATCAATATTTATTGCAATGTTAAATTCATTATCATTTGTTAATTCGTTATATTTATTCGAATTCATCATTATTGCAAACATTGTTCAGATATCATTCTCTATCTTCACCATCTACTCAACGTAACCCTAAACTATACTGTAATGATCTAGACAATGTATACCAATATGACTACCAAACCTAAACACTGTATTGATCTACTTACTGTACACCAATACAACTGCCAAACCTAAACAAATACCACCCCTACTCCAACCACCCCTCCTCATCCTCCATTTCCAACTCCTCCAACTCTTCCAAAAGCTTCTCACTCGCCAACTCTGCCTCCGCTTGCACCTTCTTCAACCCACACACCTCCTCCAAGTACCCCGAATCATTCAAGCACCGCTTGACAAACTCCCACCCATCCTCCTTCAATCGCCCAACAACCTCATCCGAACACCCAGAGCAATGTTTGTAGTTGGGTGCAAAGAGACTATTTTGCTGGAAATTGTGCAAAAACCCTCGAATCTGGTGGGGGACGGCCCCAAACTTGCTCATAGAACCATGGGGCGCCAACTCCTTGTCCGGGTGCTGCAATATCGACACCAACAACTCCACAGCTAGCGCAGAAGCCATAAGCGCGCCACCAGGACGGGTTACGGTGCACATCTGGTCCAATGTGCGATCCGTAAGGCTGTCGCTGGGTGCAACCACATCATTGCAGTAATAGCAACCAAGACGAGTCTCCTGCTCTTGGTTGGTGCTCCCGTGTCTCATCACCAAGTAGCTGTCGAACCCCAACGCAGCATTGATGACAATCTTGTTCTTGGCCGTTCCCATGGCCGTAGGCAACCATCGGGACTCTCGCGAGTCCATAAGCAAAAACACAACGTCGTGGTCGTCAAAGAGTTTGTTCAAGGTATGATAACTGTCCATTTGCTTGTCTTCATCGGTGACAGGGTGACCAATCATTGGCACCTCCAAGCTCACTCCCCGGGACCGCACCCCCGGAAACACTTCTTGCAACGCCAGTGCTGCTCGTTCGGCCTTAGGTGCCCCTTGGCCGTCGCTGAAACAGTCGGCAAACGTAAACAACGGCTGTCTCACCGGGTTGGAGTACGAGATCCGCCCATTGTCAACAAAGGTGATGTCCCGCACCCCCCATGCCATCAAGGCTCGTGCTACATAGCTGCCTAGCGTGCCTGCTCCGAGCAACAACACCTTTTGCTGCTTGACAACGTCGAGATCGAGCTCTGGCGCTATTCTCCACTTCATCAACTTGAGGTTGAGCTCGACCGCCTGCTCGGCCAACTGATGGGGGTCGATAAGCGACCCAAGATCCGCAAGCTTTGGCCCCAACTTGCCCTGGCTAGTTCTTTCCCAACCGGTAATCTTAGGTTGGCTAAGACTGTCTTGATCTCCCGTGAACTGTAGCGTCCAATGGAACGAGTTTCCGCCGTGGCGATACACCACCAACTCCACCGTCTCGACCCCTTTATGAGCAACAGCGTACAAGTAGTTCCGAAGCTGTACTGAGGGACAGTTGTCGGCAAGACAAGTGTCCAGAAATACAAAGGTGCTGCTGCTATGTGGTACCAACCGTTTCAGTAACCTGCCGTCGATAATCTGGTAAAACTGGTGGGTTTCTTCTACATCCCCCACCAACGATTCGGCCTCCGTGATCAACTTTTGCTCATTGCCTCCCACAATGGTCCATTCTGTGGCCAAGGTGGGGTACGCCACCCAATAGTAGAACTTGTACTTCTTTAAGTCAGAAAAGCAGAGCACAAAGAACCGGTTGAACTTCTCCGGCTCAAGCCCGTCGTCGTCGACTATGCCCTCGAGCACCTGGTGGCCCCATTGCTTCAATTGGTGGTGCTTGTCGACCGCCTTGAACTCCTCGATGGTGTTCACATTGAGCAACTCCCCAGGCAAGAAAATCTTGGTGCTGTCGTCGCCAGCAGACTCGGCAAACCCTTCGCTATCAATATTGACAATCGGCACGTTATTAAACCGGGTGAGACGGTCCGGGGTCGCCATAAACCCCCACACCTTCACCGTGGACGTATCCAACTTGTAGCGGTCCAACTTCAACTGGGAGAGCCTGGTGAAAAACGAGGACTCCACAAACGACTTTACTGGCGCGTAGCGCACCGGCTGAGGCTGCAACGACATTGTCTACGATGTCAATGGCAGGATAGAGACGGAGGGCGTGATCAGGGAATTTGCCATGGATTTATCTCCATGTGCGGCGCGGTAACTTTCCTATTTGGGAAGGGGATCACCGTCCCCATATACATCGTCATTAACCACAGTATATACCGTAAAAACCTCTATAATCGGCTACTCGTGCATGGCATCGTCGAGAGTCATGTCGTCCAACTCGTCCAACAACTCGTCGATGGCAATTTCGGGGGCGTCTTCGTCGTCGTCGTCGTCAATGTCGTCGTGGTTGCGGACAACGGGAGCCTCGCCCGCCTTATACAAGTTGATGGTCTGCCGTAACTCTTCGTCCTCCTCCAATTCTTGCAAGAACAACTCGTAGTCTCTCTCAGCACGCTCCTGGTCTTGGCGGGCTTGGCGCGAGTCGTCGTTGGCGACTATGTCGTTGTGCTCTTTGGCCATACGCTTCAACTTCCACTTTCTGTTCTTGGACTTCTTGGACTTGCGGGCATAGTGTTTCTTCACCACCACCACCTCGGGGAGGTTGTCGGTATCCAAGCTGTCCCACAACTCGGAGTTGAAGTTGGTGTTGGTCAAAAAGTACCCCAAGCACGAGTCCCCAGGGTGCAAGATCCCTCCCAAATGCGTGCGCACATAGTATGTGTGGTCATTGACCCCCATGTCACTGGCTCGGCTCACCTCGATGTCCGCCAATACATGCTTGCCACGGATGTCTCCCGTGGGCTCCACGTCCAACACAATGAATTCCACCAACTGGGTGGCGTCCAACAACGATGGGAAGGGGGCCCGCCAGTATATATTGGGCGACAAATCAGCCGTCTGCAAGGTGTTAAAGTCCAAGAATTGCACGGTGTTGGTGATCTTGGAGCACAACACCAACCGCGAGATGTTCCCCATGGAGTGTGCAAGTTTCTTGGGCAACACCACCAAGTCGTCACGACAAATAGGCACTATTTCCACCGAAAACGAAAACTTGTACAGCGACGACCCCGACTGGGTGTCGATACTCACCAACTCCTCCGACTTCTTCGATTTGACGGGCGCCACTGATGACAAAAAGTCCAACATCTTGGCCGCGTGGTTGCGCTGGGAGTAGAAAAAGTCCAACCCGTCCTTGGACTCGGCGATGGAGATGGTATCCATGTGGGCATTGTGCTTCAAGATTAACTGCTCCAAGTACAAAAAAGTCCGTTTATGGGGCACCTTCTGTCGAATCTGCACCGTGGCTCGCCATGTGTTGGTGGTGTACGACTTGGCACAGTCGGGGCACTGCATGGCCACCACCACGTATTCCACCTCAAAAGTCTGCTGCACGATGGTGTTAGCCATGGCCTCGCCCTGAACGGTGAGCTTGACTCGGATTCTCCGCGAATGGGGCTCCGTCCAGATGAATGATGCGTCCACGAGTCTCACCTTGTTCAACCCCTTCAACCGCCGCAAGCACAAGGCCAATAACTCTCGCGATTCGAGTTCTGCACGCACCCACTGCCCGGGGGGCTGGAGAAACCGCTCACAGTTACGGCAGAACGACACGTTGGCCTCACGAGGGATGCCCTCCGTGATGTCAACCGTCAACTTGATACAGTCGTAGCACATCACGAGACCCTGGGACCCGTCCATGGGCACCCCACAGTTGCAGCACAACACCGTCGCCACCTGGCCCTGGCCGGCTCCGGCCTCCATATGGGTATAGTTAGACATTATGCTTATTGGGACCGTGGAGGAGACTGCAAGCAGATGGCGATGATTAGTAAAGGATGCAAAAATTGTCCTCATCTCCGTCACGTGTGTCTATCGCGTGCAGAATTCACGTTCTGTTTCACGTGTATGTTCACGTGCACCGCTTCGCGTGATAACACAGGTTTACATCCATCTTGCCCCACGGCTGCTACCACCCCACCGTCAGCATACAGCCATGGTGGATCGCAAGCGGGCCGTACCGGTGACGGATGACGACGACGACGATGTCCCTTTGAACAAGAAAGTGAAGGTGGAAGCCAAGCCCGACTCCCTGGACAATGACGACCAAGAGGACGACAACGACGACAACGACAATGACGAATACCAAGACAAGGACGATCCAGATAAAGACGATATAGAAAAGAGCGACGACGACGACGACTACGACACAGAAAAGAACGGACACGATAAACCCGACCCAGGGAACGAAGCCGACACCAAGGTCAAACAAGAGCCCACCACCGTCAAGGAAGAGACCAAGGACGACAAGGACGAAGACGACGACGACGACGACGACGACGATGAGGCAGAGGAGGAGCGCAAGCGCATAACCACGTTCAACTTTGACGGCGAGTCGTATTCGTTCAAAGAGAGGCCGTCTGTGATTGAGGAGAAGGAGGGCAAGATCGAGTTCCGGGTGGTCAACAACGACAACAGCCGCGAGAACTTGATGGTGTTGACGGGACTCAAGAACATCTTCCAGAAACAGCTACCGGAGATGCCGGGGGAATACATCACTCGATTGGTTTACGACCGATCGCACTTGTCAATGGCGGTGGTGCGCAAGCCCCTCACCGTGGTTGGGGGAATCACCTACCGGCCCTTCAACCACCGGCGGTTTGCCGAGATCGTGTTCTGCGCCATCTCCTCTACCGAACAGGTGCGTGGGTACGGGGCCCATCTCATGAACCATCTCAAGGACTACGTGCGAGCTACGTCCCCCATCGAGTACTTTCTAACCTACGCCGACAACTACGCCACGGGGTACTTTGAGAAGCAGGGCTTCACCAAGGAGATATCGTTGGACAAGTCGGTGTGGATGGGGTACATCAAGGACTACGAGGGTGGAACCCTCATGCAGTGCTCGATGCTCCCGTCGTACGTGCGGTACCTCGACCTGGGCAAGATCTTGCTCCTCCAGAAGGCCGCCATCGAGAAGAAGATCAAGATGCGGTCGCGATCGCACGTGGTGCGGGCTGGGTTGGAGGTGTTCCACACCAACAAGAATGTCACCTTGGACGCTCGCGACATCCCGGGTCTCGTGGATGCCGGGTGGCTGGAGGAGATGGACCGGTTGGCGCAAAAACCCAAGCGAGGGCCTCACTACAACTTTATGGTGGCGTTGTTTCTGGAGATGAGCAACCACCCGTCGGCATGGCCGTTTGCCGTGCCCGTCAACAAGGACGAGGTGCAAGACTACTACGAGGTGATCAAGGAGCCCATGGACCTTTCCACCATGGAGTTGAAGCTTGAAAACGACAAGTACGACTCGTTTGACCAGTTTTTGTACGACGCCCGCTTGATCTTCAACAATTGTCGGGCCTACAACAGCGAGACCACCACCTACTACAAGAACGCCACCAAGTTGGAGAAGTTTATGACCAATAAGATCAAGGACAGCTCCGACTATGCCCACTACTTGGAGTAATCGGCACCAGCGGTGACGTCATTAGTCATCGCCATTGTCGATTATGAAAAAATGACTAAGCGCGCGCACATCGCGGCACCGTTAGGTCGAGCCCGCCACGGGCGCCTAGCCGGCGTTTGCGGCCATTCGTCGACTATTTTAGCTAGTAATCCGCCGTAGTTCAATGCTGTGATGTTCACCACCATGCCTGCCTCTGTATTTTCGTACCCTCTGACCGGTGGCGTGGCAGCCGCCGTGGGCAAGTACATTGTCGTGCACCAAAACCAGGCCCTCGCAACGTCGCCCACATTTAAGATTGCTGTGTCGGGCGGGTCGTTGGGAGATGTGTTGAAGGCGGCCTTGATTGACGACGAGGCTATTGCCGCCCAGGTGCGGTGGGACAAGTGGGAGGTATACTTTAGCGACGAGCGGTTGGTGCCGCTGACCCACCCGGCCTCCAACTACGGCTTGTTCAAGTCCAAAGTGTTGTCGCACTTGCCATCGGGCACCGGCCCCTTGCGGGTGCACACCATGGACGAGTCGTTGTTGACCGGCACCGACGGGACCAGCGAGGGCGCCGATGCCGCCGCCGATGCCGCCATTGCCGCCAAGTACCAGCAGCAATTGCCCGCGGACCACCGTTTGCACGTGGTGTTGTTGGGATGCGGCCCCGATGGCCACACCTGCTCGTTATTCCCCGGGCATCCGTTGGTGCACGAGAGACAACAGGCAGTGGCGGTCATTAGCGACTCGCCCAAGCCGCCTCCCCGCAGAATCACCTTCACCATGCCTGTTTTGGAGAAGGCAGGCGCCATTGCCTTTGTGGCCCTGGGTGCCAACAAGGCCACGGTGTTGAAACAGATCTTTGGCGATCCCCACAGCCAATTGCCATGCAAGCTCGTAAACGACATCGCCACCGGTGTCGCGGTGTCATGGTTCGTCGACGGCGCTGCTGTCGACGGGGTGGATGTGCTCACATCCAAGTACTAGGATATAGGATTACGTAATAGAACATACTCGCGGCGAACCATGAAGGCCGGTTCGGCCTACTCTTGATCAACCCCTGGTAACCACCATCTCTCCATCACAATGGGTATGTAGCCAATTGATCCTTGGCCCCCTGCATCGATACTAATGTCGCTAGCGTTAGGCGTCGCACTATGGCTCTGCCCGCGCCCCAACCTTCACGACCGGTTGACCACCCTTATGGGGTCGCTAGCCACCCTCTTCCCCGGGCTGCCGCCGCGGTTCGAGCCCCACATCACCATCACCACCAACGTCAGCGTCGACTTGGACGACCCCGCGCGCACCCGCGACGACGTGGACCGCATTTTGTCGGCGTCGGCAGTGGCCCTTGGCTCCCTTCCGCGCAACCACGACAACTTGGTCACCCTCGGCCGCGTGGGCTCCCAGCGCCACTACTTCAAAAAGTTGTACTTTGACGTCCAGCCCGACCCCAACTTGGTGTCGTTCGCCCGCATCATGTACGAGATGTTTGTCATTGTTCCCCGAGATATTGAGCTCGAGACCAGACGCCAGCACCCCGAATGGTACACCACCGATAGTCACGGCAACCCCGTGCGGCGGAGGTCCCTCAAATCGGCCAAGTCCAAGTCGGCGTCCCCTCCCCCCACCGCCCCCGAGATCGACACCTCCGGCATCCGCGAGGCAGCGGCGCAGAAGGCAGCGGCGTGGAGCGTGTCCGACTACCGTCCGCACTTGTCGTTGGTGTACAGCGACATCCACCCCATCGACAACGCCTTGTGGCGCACCATCCGCACCCGCGTCCTGGACTACTTGGACATCGACAACTGCGACGACCCCGATCTCTACGACAACGGACTAGGGTGGGACGGTGGGGTGTTGAAGTTGGTGCTCTGCGAAGGCGACGTCAGCGACTGGGTGGTGTTGGGCAGCATTGACATTCATTAATGTTGGGGAGAGTGGTGTGTATTATAAATATATATAGCTGCGGGGTCAAACCCAACAGCCGTCAGTAGCCAAATAAACCCGCGTGTATGCTCCAGTAACCGTAGCAACCGGCGATAGCCGCAATCCCCTCACCGTTACCCCAGGCAACCGTCTTATAAAATAAGTGCTGCCAAAATGGCTGCAACTATCGATACCACATTGGGAAACCCGCCAAAAAAATTTCACCATATAAACCCAACCATCGCCACATTAAGCAACATGGATGATGCAGGCAGCAACAGTGTCAGCAACAGTGTCAGCAACGGGGCCAGCAGCGGTCCCAATGCAGAAACCCGCCTGGGGTTCACGTGCTTGACCTGTTCCACCAACCACGACCCAGGCTCCATCACCAAGCACTTGTCCTCCACCAGACACAAACAGGTGCGGGCCAACTCCGTGGCTGAGACGGTGGTGTGCGAGGAGTGCGGCGACAGCAACATCCACCAGTTGGCAGTGGTGCGCTACGGCTTGTCCGACATGAACCTCATGTGCCAAGAATGCTTGGCCAAGGACGCCGCCGACGGCAACGACCCTCCGTCGGCTCAGTACACGTTGTCAAATGGGGCCTTGTTCGCCAAGCTCCCGCAGTACTACAAGTTCCGCGACATTGAATGTCGCGACTGTGGTGCCGAGTCCGGGCTTGCGGTGGCCAATGCTGCGCGGGGGCAGCTTGTGGTGTGCAAACGGTGCATGCCCAACTACAGCAACCAAGGGCCATTTGTGAGCGAGGACGATGACAAGTTTCTCTCCCAGTTGTTGGGCATCAAGGAAACAGTGCCCACGAAACGGTCCACTCCAGGACGAACGAGGAAACTAGGTAGGAAGGGTGGTAGGGACGCAAAGGGCAGGGGAAGGCGGGGGAAACCGGACGACGCTGAGTCGGAAGCTCGCCGCGCCCACTATCGAGCCACCAAGGAAAATGCTTCGGCTATAAAGTCGGGGTCCACCACCAAGGCAGTTGGCTCCATTTCTAGATTGGGCGCCAAGGTGTCCTCTCCTTCCCACAGCGGCAGGCTGACCCCAAACGGCAGGCTGACCCCGAACGGCAGGCTGCCCAACCCCAGCGGCAGGCTGACTCCCAACAAGCAATTCAGTGCCAGGCCGAACCACACTGGCAAGTTATCGAGTAACCGCGGAAGTCTGCCTCTGGTACAACGCTTTGCTGCGCCAGGCACTTTCTCGTCATCTGAGGTCAGTGTAACGCACGTCGAACAGAGCCATAATAAGCTGAATGGGGGTAAACCAAAACACCCAGTCAAAGAAGGCGTACCACCTCCAGGGAAGTTTTCCAAGAATAAAAGTGCTGGAAAGACCCCTGAAATAGACAGGTCGTCATCTTCAAAGGGCTCTGGTGCTACGAGCAATGCCGACAAGCCTAAGAAAGATTCCAAAAAGGCAGGCTCTGCCAAGAAACTGGGAAATGGCATTAATAACTCGAAACCTCCTTCAAAAACTGAGTCCTCGAGGCACACCCCACAAAGCAAGCCCCATGTGAATGAAAAATCAAACTCCTCTAAAACCCGCAAGCCATTACAAAATTCAAAAGCGAAGGTCTATAAAACTGTATTGCCTCCAAATGCTGCAAAGAAAGTGGACGACCCAAGCGTATCTTCGAAACCGATAGCAGATAATACCCTCCAGGATCTCATAAAAAATGCTAGTTCAAAACTCTCATATTCCTCTTTGAATGAGTACTATCGACAAATGTCCTACAATATGTTTTTGGAAGAACAATTGATGAACGAACAGAGTTTCATCGAACCCGGCGACTTTATAATTGAGTGGTACCAAGATCAAGATAAAAAGAAATCCCAATTCAAATTGCTTTTACCCAACTCCGGAGAAGTGATTGACAAATTCATCTACAGCAAAATGAAAAAATTGAGAAAGAACCCATTTTCCCTTGGTCAGACAATGTTCTTGGTCGCAGATGGTATAGTCCCCATTTATGGGCAAATTGCAACTTTGGATGAAATATCTCTTTCAAAAACAAAATCAAGGTTCAAGAAAAAGGATGCTCTTGAAATGGTTATTCAATTATACCCATGGAATGGTGAAGGTGCACCTACCAATATCCCTGCCCATAGATTGAAGATTGTCCCTGCCTCTATTCCGGTATCTAGAGTTTTCCTGGCCATGACTAAATTGGATAACATCAGTTTTCAAAAAATGATATTAGGCAATGAACCCATTAAACAGATTGTGTTTAAGAATTATTTGAAATTCACCAAAGACACTTTTAATGATTCGCAGAAAGTGGCCATACAATCGGTTTTGAACAATGCAATTACCGTCTTGCAAGGTCCTCCCGGTACTGGCAAGACTTCTACTATCTATGAACTTATTTTGCAGCTTTTGGATTCATTGAATACTTACCCTATATTGGTGGTAGCTGCTTCCAATATTGCTATTGATAATATTGCTGAGAAATTAATGGGAAATCATCAACGCGATATCTTGAGAATTGTTGCAACCGAGAAAGAAAGAGAATATAACAGAAGTCATCCATTATCGTCGATATGTTTGCACCACAAAATATATGATGCAATGCCCGCACGATATCAAGATATCATTAATGACATTAGAAGAGGCTCGCCAAATATCAGTCAGACGGCATACAAAAAGTTTTTGGCCCAGCAGTATTTGGTAAGCAAAACCATGGTAGCTCAGGCTAAGGTTATTTTTACGACAACTGTCGTTGCCGGAGGAGGACAGTTGAAATCTATCAGCAAGTTACCAATTGTAATCATGGATGAAGCAACTCAATCATCTGAACCCACAACCTTGATTCCGTTATCAATGTCAGGGGTGGACAAATTTGTCTTTGTGGGGGACCAGAGACAATTGAGTTGTTTTTCATTGCTTCCAAGTTTGTCAATGTCATTATTTGAAAGAATTTTACTTAATGGAACGTACAAGAACCCCCACATGTTGGATACTCAATATCGTATGCATCCTGCAATCAGTGAGTTTCCACGTGCTAGATTTTATGGCGGCTTATTGAAGGATGGAATAACTGCAGAAGCGAGAATGATGGATGGAATCCCAGAAAATCCAGTGTATTTCTGGGATACAAAGGGAAAGGCAAGAGAAGAATCGGTTCGAAATAGATTAAGAGAAGATGGTGGTTATACTTATACCAACAGCAAGGAGATTGAGTTCTTATCTCAAGTAGTTCGGAATTTGATAATTGAGAAAGGCATATCCAGGGAAGAAATTGGTATTATCACTCCATATAGTGGTCAACGTGATTTGATATCTGCTACTCTTGTGAAGGATGGTGTAATTAATCCAGGGAAAGAACAAGTGAGAGTCGAAGTGGATCTCGACGACATTCAAAATGATTCGAAACCGGTTACCATTCACATTGTTTCAGGAATTATGATTGCGTCTATTGATGCATTTCAAGGTAGAGAAAAGAATTTTATGGTCATGTCATGTGTGAGATCGAATTCCCAAAAAAAGATTGGGTTCCTTAAAGATGAAAGACGGTTGAATGTGGCCCTTACAAGAGCGAAATATGGCTTGGTTATGATTGGGGATGTTTCTTGTTTGCGACAAGGTGACAAATTATGGGAGGAGTATTTAACCTACTTGGATGGGAAAAATAGCATACATAGTGAAGATAGTTTCACTTATTGATATATTTTTATTTTATAGAATTAGATTGCAAATTTGTTTTTGGTTTAGCTTGCGGTTAATGCATGGGTTGCAGAAGTAATATTCTCCGGTGCGCGGGCAAAAAAATAACGACAACTGCAGGACTCGAACCTGCGCGGGCAAAGCCCAAAAGATTTCTAATCTTTCTCCTTAACCACTCGGACAAGTTGCCTTTTTCGTGTCTTTCCAATCGGCAGCACAACCGGGCTGAGGCTACAATATCAGGTATATGTGTTTATGTGTTCATTAGTTGCTCTTGAAATTGAATGCAACATAGTTACGTTCTAAAATGTTCCTAACTTAGAATTCTTAAGGAAAATCGATATGTTTAGATGGGGCAAGTTTCTTTTGAAATTTGAGGAAATTTAATAAAATGTGAACGAAATAGTTACAAATCTTTGAAGAAGCTGTCTAGGTAAAGAATATCATATACCAAAGCTAATTCAAATCATACCAAGGGAAAACTATATTTCAATACCATTTACATTTTGTTTTCCATAAAGAAGAAACATAATCGGAGTTTCTATTGTATAATATTGAAACCTTAGTAGCTATATATCTTGTAGATGAGCCAGAGCCAAAAGTATCCAAATCCTATAAAGGATATAGCTATATTCAATATGACCCAAAGATCAGGATACTTTGCTGGTGGGTCCAAGACGGAATCAACAACGTAATAAACTACCATCAAAAAATAAATCCCCTTTGTAACAAAGCTTGTGAGAGCTGTTTTGCTCTTGAAGAGCAATTGGGGACCAATTAACCAATTGATAAGGAAGTTGGTTACAAAAAATTGCAAGATCAACCCGTCTTTCTTTAGCAATGGATACAAGCTGAACGAGCCAACATTATTGATCCATTGGATTATCCCTATATCGGTGGGATCAATAAAGAGGGCAAGCATTATAGGCACCAAGGGCACAAGGATTGACTTTTCATGTACCTGGAATGAAAACAAAAAGAATGACAATGAATTGTACAGGAATCCGTAAATGAGACCCGGAATATTTGAACTATTGTAGCGTCTGAGTTTAAAAAACAAGTAGATGTTTACCGGAAGGATAGATGCTAGGGTTGCGACCAATGCTAGTTTTGGCAATTGATCCGGGGACAAGATCTCTCGGTATTTGACAATGACATTTGTAACACACCAAAAGTTGGCCACCTTGTCTTCAAACAAACCTCTGCTAAAAGGAAACACGCGATGGACAATCTGAAAGATGATTGCAGGCAGTTGCCACAAGAATGGAGCCACGAAAACAAATTGGGTGATGATCACGCTGAGTCCCACCATAATTAACTGAGCCACACTCTTCAATTGACTAAGGATGTAAAAGAATATAAACACCGAATAGTAGAGTCCCATCTGTTTGAAGTTGATGCACGAGACAAACCAGAAGCTGGCAGTGATCAAGTCATCTTTGACCAAGTTGAACACGGAATACACAAAAAACCCGAGCATGATGGAGTTGAATTGGAAATGGCCGTGGTCAATCAACACCAAATGTACTTGGCTAATGACAATCAAGGAGATGATGATCTGGTCCATTCTCTGCAAGTTGAATCTCTTGCCCAACAAGTTAGCAATGGCAAGAATACCGGGGATATATACAATTAACTCGCTCAACAAGCTCATGAATCTCATAAAGAACTTCACCTCGGGGGTTTCGATGCCTCGCGATGCACCCAAAGCAAACCAATCGCTGTTGACAAAGCTACCCAATTTGCCAACCACATACGAGTGATAGGCAGTCAAGGGAGGGTAGTCTAGTCCCCAATACTGGAGGTCAAAGTAATACCATTCGGAGATGGGCAAGTGGATGGTCAACTCCATCCAGTGTCGTTGAGCCTCAAAGTCGCCGAACATGGGTGGGGTATTGTACCCAGAAAACCCTCCCAATCCCACCGCTGTGCGCAAGAGGATTGCCGTGAGCACCAACACGTATCGAGCTGCCCATTGGTTGGGGGCCTTTTCAAAGTAGTGGAGCAAGTCGTACACTGGAGATTGCTTGAAGATGCTAGTTGGGGGTGGTGAGCGGGGCAGGTTGACGGCTTTGGCCGATGTTTTGACGGGTGTCTTTACCGGCAGCGAAGGTGCAGGTTTCTTTTTGGATTTGGCCATGTGTAGGATTGGGTGGTTCTACAAGCGTGGTTCAGAATAGTTTGTAGTGGTTGTTGTGAGTGTCGAACGGATTTGAAGAAAATGCGAATTCAGTATGCTGCAAATCTGACGATGAAGTAGGGAGGGAACCAGAGAGTAGTGAAAGAGGGCGAAAAGAGTAGAAAGCGCGGACCTCGACCAGAAAATTGTGTTCAGGACTGCAACGTTGTAGAAAAGATGTTCAACGGTGTAGATTTAGTTATGGATCGACAATGGGGATGTGCATGGGGAGCGGTTGTATAAGGCAATTACAATGGATGCAATTGCAATGGATGCAATCGCAACAGAAACTATGGTAATGGAGACAATTGCAAAGGAGACAATTTGAGGCCATTGCAACAGGATGAGGAAGAAATACAACCGGTAGTGTGCCAAGACTGGATACGACAAATACTAGGATCTTGCATCTGTCTTGACTGGGTACATCTCAATCTTTCGGATTCAGATGGTTCATGGTTCAGCGAATGGATGAATGTGCCAGGTGTATAGTTGCAGGTTGACATGTGGACAACGCTAACACACGGATACATAGGCACAGAAGCACATAGCCAACACAATGCATAACCACATAAAGGTAAACACATAAACAAAAGTGTATTACCTCATGTATTCATCACACCCATGGAATCAATTGAACGCGTAGACAGTCCATTCCACCTGATACCACAGATGCTTCATCTTCCTAGACAGATTATGGGTTCCTACATCAAGCATTCCTCATAACCAGCCCCCGTTTCCCAGGGCCAGGGTCTGGATCCTTACCCTGTTTACGAATAGGTATGCAGAAAACGCATTGTCTACAAATGCCGGACCAGACCCCAAGCGCTGTCGCCCATCTCATTAGTATGATCGGGGCCATCCCGACCCCCATTTAGGGTCATTAATCCATGCAATGACATCATCGTGGATGTCACAACAAAAGCCATCTACATCGCCACAAGCCCAAAGATCGCCGCTCTAGTTAATCTCACGACTGCCTGCTTACGTCACATGGGCCATTGACATGACAGAACGCGTCTTCCTCGTCATCACAAACAGTAGCCGAATCATGCAGCTGCACGAATAAAAAGGGGTTGTCGGGCCCACCTTCCGTAAGTGACGGTTGTGAACCACCCAATTTGGCAACCATGGCATGAGCCTTGTTCACCCACTGGCCATGAACACCGTCCTTGGGGCCCAGTCTCGCTCATGGACCTCGCCAACACCCGTTGGCGAGTCCGTTTACGAAGGGCACAAACAGGGCCATTGTCATTAAGGGGGATTGACGCAAAGCATCATCGGAACCAATTCCAGGACAATGGCGTCGGTACACGGCGTCGTTTCATATTAGAACGCGTAAAAGCGGCTTTGTGGTTGAATGCAACGCGTCTCAAAAACCAGTCCCAATCGAGAAATCCATTGTAACCCCCATCAATTTCTTGGGTCTACATCCACACATCAGTACTAGGTCGAGTGACTACGAGATCAGGGAGAATGGAACCACTCTGCCCACGGAAGAAGTAAATTTTCATCCTTCACTACTTGTGTTCTACTTCCGTATTCCTTGCTGTTCCTGTATTCTCCCTCGCTAAGTACCTGCGCGCTCCCATCGTCGCTACCCTCTGTCGCCCCGCCCCGTTGCATCAGTGCTTTTATCGTACTACCGCGCCAAAAAATTAGCGAAAGCAGAAAAATTGCAATTCAACTTTCTGGCTCCAAGATCCCAGCACCGTGCCAGCACCGTACCACCACCACCTCGCAAGACCCGTCAACTTGCTCGCGGATTACTTCCAGAAGTGACCTTTGTGTGCTATTTCCAGAAATCGTCTAGTTCATAGCACCGGAATTGCACTTGGTACCACTAGGTGTACCTGACTATCCCCTACATTCGTTTCCACTACATGCCAGTCCACCATGTACCACAAGCCCACTTTTGAGCATGATACAACCAAGCACGTGAGCACTTCCTCCAGTGTATACTCGCCGGTGGAGTCTGAGTTTCCTCGCGATGCTGTTGGCCACGACAGCCACTACGACGACGATCAATACGACCACTCACAAACAGACAACGAAAGTGATATTGGTCACGAGCGTGGGAGCACAGGCGAAATGGTGACCGACGTGTCCAACCAGACGTTCCAATCGTACATGACGGCCCCCTCTGCCATCCACGATGACGCCGACATTGACCTCAACCGGGTCCCTAGTTTGACCTCCATCAACAACTCCATCATGAACGACCACTCCAATCCCGAAATAGAGGCACAGGCCCCCGAATCGGCTACTCTCAGAGATGACACGTTGTCTCGTTCTGCTGACTCGCTCTACGAGGCCGACGCCACTCCCAAGTTCCCACAGCCCCTCACAATGCCCCCGATAAACGACGAGCTCGACGACAAGACTCCTATAATAGGAGGAGACGGGTTTACAGATCCGTTTCCCGAATCCAGCGATGCCAGCAATGGCGCAACCACCCCGCTTCTTGCCCAGAAATCAGCTACTCTTCCCCAGCAGGAGTTGAGTTCCAAGTTCCAGCGTTTGTCAATGACATTGCAACAAACTCGTGCCTCAGGCGACTCATATCAATTTATGAACACCTTCCAGCAGAATGTGGAGAAGGTGAACAATATCGACCCCAAGACTGGAACTAGGGCCAGTCTCATGTACAAAAAGTTGCACGAAAAGCCCATGTTTGCAACCGAGAAACCCGATAATGAAACGGCCGAGAACCTTGTTGCCACCTCTTCCTTAAACGAAGATGTACATTCAGAAGCTAGCTCTGTCAGTAACCGGTCCAGCATGATCAGTGACCAAGGTGAGCAAGTAATGCCTCAGGTCGCCTCAGTGACCTCATCAACTTCAAATTTCAACTTCAATGGCAATGCTGGATTTACCAAATCTGACTCCTATGACATGCGGGGATCGCGTATATCGCCTGAAAACAATATTAATGCTGACGACATTCCCATACGAAAGGACTTGATACAGAAAGTGGAGAATTTCTCAGACGAGAATGTGCGGGACTTGACTCCTAAACAAAAGAATGATTTATTCATTGCTAGAGAACAGGAAAAGACGTCGCCTATAGGGCTAGCAGTGGAGCTTCCTGATCAAGAGGATTCGACTCACTTTGATAGTGTGAACGATACCACCGCAAGCCACCCTGCTGATCTTGACCAGGAAGAAGAAGAGGAAGATTTATCTTCATTATTCATACGGGCATTGCATCCATTTGACTCTACAACTTTGCAATCAGAAAGTGATGCATCCATTTGTTTATCCTTTGAAAAGGATGACTTGGCTTTTGTGCATACAATTGATGATTCAGGGTGGGGAGAAGTGACTTTGATTGAGTCGTTGCAACGCGGGTGGATTCCAATGAATTATTTTGTAATTGCTGTTTCCGACAGTCAAGACGACAGTTTTGATGAAGATTCAAATGCCATCCCTAACAGTCACTATTTGCGTCCACTCTTCCATGCCTGTGGAAAGTTTTTGCTTAATCCCCTCAGCCACAAGAACCGAAAAGGAAAATACACGTTTTCCATTCGGGTCATCAATTCCATCCGAGATGGTGTCAGACTACTTTTGCAAGATACTGATTGTTTGTCGCGATCAAATGAAATCGTTACCAAGCGACCCGTGGTTCGAAAATCAAGAAAATCATTATTAGCCGACTGGTACAATCTTATGGTCAAGGCAAATGAGTTTAAAGGTACTTCCAACTTCAATAAGATTGAAATTTTGACGCTAATGATATACCAAGTGACGCGGAAAGCAGTGTCGTTTTTGGAGATATGGTCTATTGAGAGTAAGCAGATTATTAAGAGGGACAACGAAAAGAAATTACAAGACGACTTGAATAGCTATCCCTTGTTGACAACACCGCCTTTGGCCAAACAAAGAATCACCGAAATTAATGGTATCTTGTATTCTTATTTAGGGCTAATCATTGGACGGTTAGACTTAATTGAACATAATCAAGTCGGATGTGATATTTTGGAGACATTAGCCCATCAGATAATTCTTCTCTTGCGAGAATTGTTGTTCATATCCAAGACTGGATCCGATTTTTCGTCTGAAAAACCAGCGGAATTGGATAGTTCTCTTGATGGTCTATTATCGTTAGTCAGCGATTTAGTGTCTTGTGTTAAGAATTTGGTGGTAAAGACGTTAAATGAAAGTGACAATGAAAGAGGAACCAACTTCGGAACGCCATTGTTGAATGGGTCCAATTCTCGTGACTATTACTATACCCAAGAAGGAGGAGAATTAATCATAATTGCCTCCAAAATGGTGCGAGCAATCAACATCACTGTTTCCTCAATTCGAAAATTGCTAGAAGTTACTGGGGATTTCAAATTGAATGTGGAAAGTTCATATCCCGACTATGCTAAAATGAAGATTGAACCGGAAGAGTTTGTTAGACAATGTTCTTTAGGGATTGCTCAACAGAAGCAGAATAATGAAAATTTGAAATCACAGAAATTAAGTGTCAGCAAGCCCTATAAAGCTAATCGTTACTCCATGGTTCGTTCAGGCCAGACTGGAGACTTGGGATTCACCTCTGGTGGTGCAAGTTTGCTCCAAAATGTGTTACTATCCAACACTGATGCTGGTTCTTCCTCTCCATTTTCAGTTTCAAATGCAGTATTTCAACCATTCACTACCAAAGAAGATGGTGTTGATACTGACATAAATAACGAACTATTAGTTGATTCTAATGGAAACTTACTTGGAGGATCTTTCAAAGGATTGGTTTATACATTAACTAATGAAAATTCTCCTCCTGAATACTTTTTTGTCTCGACCTTTTTCATTTGTTTCCGAAGCTTTGCATCTGGAATGGATTTGATCGAAGAATTGATAACCAGATTCGAAGTTGGAAAGAAATTTGAAGAGAATGAGAAGGATATTAACGGAGAGCTCAAATTGAAGAAAAGAAGGCGATTAATCGTCAAGATGTTCCAGCTTTGGATGGAATCATATTGGCACCCTGAAGCTGATTATAATTTGTTGACTACTTTGATCAACTTCTTTAATGAGGGAATGAGTCTTTCTTTACCGTTTGAAGCCATGAGATTAATGGAGATAGGCGCCCGATTCTCGTCAAAGCCATTGATTGAAAACCAAACAAAGCAATTCAAGGCAGGCCACACCAAGCAACTAGTGGAGAGAAGCATCACTGTCACTAGATCCAATAGAAAAAATTCTATTGCAAGCAACGACAACTCGTTGAACAGCAGGTATTCTATGGTTGATGGATATGAATTGTCGAAGATTAACACCAATTCATCCACCGCAAGCTCATTAAAGTCAATGTCGTTGCCCATGCCACTTGGAGTAGGTAACCAGACGTCATCATCAGGATCATTGTTGAGCAAAAACCAACTTCTGACCATTGAAAAGGTGGATTTAACCTATAGGGCCATCTTGGGTCAAAGTTGGTGTGCCATAAAGTATATTCAGGCAGACAAGTATACGCCGTTGGGATTGGCGGCATTAATGCCCAATTGGTTTACCATTTGTGACCAGAGTTGGGTATTGTCAAATTACCGGCCCAACTTACTCGACTTTAACGGATTGGAAATTGCTAAGCAATTGACGTTAGTAGAGTCACACATCTTCTGTGCCATCAAGCCAGAAGAGTTGTTGAACGAGAACTTCACTGCCAAGAGAGCCCACTTGAAGTTGGCCCCCAACGTGAGACAATCACTCTTATTCACCAATTGTTTGTCAGGGTACGTGTTGGAGTCGATTTTGCAACCCAAGATCAGTCAGAAGATGCGGGTCAACATGATGAAGACGTGGCTCAAGATTGCCATCTCATGCTTGTACTTGCGGAACTTTAATTCCTTGGCGGCGATAATCACTGCCTTGCAATCGCATTTGATTACACGGTTGACCAAGGTATGGGCCGACTTGTCAGAAAAATATACTGATTTGTACGACTACCTTTCAAGCATTATCCATCCTGATAAGAACTATTTGGTTTATCGCAGCAAGTTGAGGAACTTTTTGGTGTCCAATGACTACAACATTCCAATTGTGCCGTACTTTTCGTTGTTTTTACAGGATTTGACTTTTGCCACCGACGGCAACCCTAACTACCGCAAAGCCAACACATTTTTGAACCAAAAGTTGATTAATATCGACAAGTACTTGAAGATTACCCGTATAATCGCCGACATTGAAAGTCTCCAGATCACATACTTGGACTCTGGAGCCTCCGTTTCCGCTGCAGCAAAGCGGAACAGTTTGTTGTCGATCGCCCAGCCCAAGAACGATGCCGTGACCGACTACCACATCCTGCCGGTACCAGCATTACAAGAGTTGGTTTTGTTGGAGTTGTGGAAGGTATGTCAGTTGAATAAGACGGAAGAGGACCGGGCTTGGAAGTTGAGTTGTTTGATCCAGCCCCGAGAATAAGGACCTGGCACAGCTCTAGTCGATTTACTACAGCCTACAGATTCATTTTGGTACCAGCATTGGCCAAGACCCCATAGATGGTTATTCACAACCCACTAAATACCCCTTGGAGCATTCTAATCAATCCTACAAGCATAAAGATCTTCATTTCCACGTGACTCGTGTATAGATTTGTATTATATGAATATCGTGTACTATACGACATCAGCGCGACATTTTCCTCACCCCCTCCCCCACAAAACGCGCCGCCAAATGTAAACATAAACACCCCTCTTCTCATCGCCAATGACGAAAGCAGCAGACATCAGGACCCAGCTTGAGGAGATCGAGGGCCATAAGCTCACCATAAACAGTGCACGTGATGTGTTCGACGAAGCCAACTTGTCCATCGGCAACCCCCGCGCCATCGACGACGAGATCGCCTACCAAAAGACGGTGCTTTCACGACTCAAGTTCTTATACTTGGAACAGGAGACCCGAGACAAGTTCTTGCGGAAGATCTCGGAGATGGAGTCGGTGGAGGCCCAGGAAGTGGATCTTGCCGCCATAGAGCACAAGTGCAGTGAGGACAAGGCGACCATGAAGCGGTTGAAGCGCGAGATGCGCCAGGAGCTTGACGAGATGTTGCGGATGGCCCGCGACACCAGTCAGTTGTACAGCGAGTACAGACACCGCGTAGACGACGTAGGCACCCTCGTGCGCCAGGCGCAGGCGTTAGAGGCCGACATTGACGCCGAATTGGCAAAAGACGACCTCGAAACCGGCGAAATTATCCGCAAGTTGGCCAACACCGGCGCCGACTTGGACTCTATGGATGCCGCCAGCCATGCCCAGATCGCCGCTGCCAACGACGAGCTCCAGCAACTAGACGCTGCCATTGAGCGCAGTCAAAACGAGGAGAGCCGCTACCGCGGGGAAATGGCCCGCATTTCCGAGAGGACGCAGCACCTCGCCACCTCCATCGCCGACAGCCAGGACGACTCCAGCACCGTCAACGACGCCAACCAGAAGTTCGCCAAGTGGTGCAAGCACATGAACCGGGTGTTGGGCGGGTTTTCTCCCGTTCCGGACGTCAAGGTGAAGATGATAACCGCGGGGCGCTACCAAGTGTCCACTGCCACCGGCCCCATCCCCGTATCGGTGGTTTTGACCCCCGATTTCGAGGTCGTTGTTGTCGACGGAGCCCCCGCGGACTTCGACGTCGATGGCTTTATTGCATCCACCAACGCCCGCCGCCACGACCACGACTACGTGTACCAGGCGCTCGCCCGGTTGTTAACGGCCAATGTCGCATATGCCTAGTTGCGCGACACTGGCTACGACACGACATCGAATACCCTCGGCATCTCACATGCAATCCAACCACCTATTGCAACTCCGCATCAAGTGGAGGCGTCTTTTTTTGCGACACCACCATGACCAACACAGCGACGGTGACCAGCCCCTTCGCCGCATCTGTGACCATTGCCGCTGTGACCCCCTCCGCTCCCCGTGGCGGGCCTAGAACCAAGCAGGAGATCATCGACAGCCTTATCCTATTGGCTCGCCAGGAACACGAGAACGGCAACCCCAGCGTCACCAGCGACAAAGTCGACAAGCTAGCCTCGTTTCTCCAGCGCCCGCAGTCGGGTCAAGGCACATACAGCAAGTATACGCGACTCCCTCGTCCTCCCAAGCCCAAGTACTGTCCCTTGTACACCAAGTTTGACTTGAACAAGTCGATAGCGGGGACGGCACGTGACGGCAAACCCACCAGTGGCGGCAGCAGCCACACACCAGGAAGGCAGCCAAAACGGCGGCCCCGAGGAAAGTTGACCTTCAAACGGCTCGAGGCCATTGTTATTGAGGTCTTGGAGACCCTTGCCAACATTCTAGACAACTTGCACCTTCTTTCCAACCTCCCGATGTTTCCCAAGCGGTTGGTGGAGTTGTTGAAGCAGACCAACAAGCTCTGGGTGGTGATCTTGGTGTTTTTGATCCGCAAGACGGTGTCCCAGTTGCTCAATGTCATGCGCAAGATTGCCAAGGTCGACACCGAGTTGGGGTTGTTGAACAAGCACGCCAGCAAGACGTCGCTGGTGATCAACGAGGACATCAACAAGAAATACAACAAGGTGTTGAAGGACTTGCGGTTCGACAAGATGATGCTCATGTTGGAGTTGGTGGGGAACTTTATGGACTTAGGTTTCAACGTCATTGAGTTGTACGGCCTCGCGGTGCCGGAGTGGTTTATGAGTGTCTTGAACTTTGCCAGCATGGCCATGACGGTGTACCGTATGAGCAAGGATGACGAGTATATCGACGATGACATCAGCGAGGATTTGATATAGAGGGTCCAAGGCGGTGACGGTGGCAGTAAAGTTTCGCGACATTGGCCCCGCGGTGGTAGAGTCTGAGAAAAAGACGTTTCTCGCTAATCTTTCAAACGGTACGGGAGATCTCGCACTGGCTCGACACTCGCTCAGGCTGGCGATAACTATAGCATATGTAATTCTAATGCAGTAACATGGCTTGTTGCCAGCGTGCTCAATGGATGTCTCGGCTTATGTGCTTGTAGTTGCTTGTAAATGCTTGTGATTGCTTGCTGCGATTCTCGCGAGGGTTGCAACCGTCGCACTCGTGCGAATTTGCATCCACCGGTGCGCTGGCGCACAATTTCTCACAAATTGTTGCGAGAACCCACACCGGGCTTGGCTGCCCATGTCCTATTCCAGGCAAAGTTTTCGATTTTATGCTTGGTGTTCGGTGGATATAGAGTCACTAGGTGTCACGCAGTAATCTTGTTCAAACCGGCTCTTGTTTTACTGAAATTTTCTCCCTAAAGTTGTCGAACTCTCGCTTCGGTATTGCCAGAACTCCAGATCTTTTTCGTAGTATGTTTCTGCCTACGAAAAATTCGCCCTATTTTCGTGGTGGGTTCCACGCATTACATCTTCGCTCAGTATTTACAACTTGCAAGCCTCCAACAATTGCTTGTTTCCCACCCTTAAAGTTGGCATCGTGTTTGTATTGCCGGCAGATAATTCGCGTTCCCATCTCGAATATCCATCAACATAAATTGTTATTGTGGAACTGCGCTTCTCCGGATCACTCTTCAGATTGTACCTTTGATTCACCACGGGCTCCACAAGAACTTGGACTGCATTACATCGCCGAACAGAACAACCACTGAAACCACTCGAACTTCTTTCAAACACCATAAGCTTGAACTTGGAGCTTTGAACGTGGAGTAACAGCCAACGTACGATCCTCAAATTGCCATATTGTTAAGTTTGTAAAGTGAGGTTACAAGTCGGCAACTGGTATAATATAAAGCGTCTTGATCCCAACTTGTATCTAGAATCATCAAGTTCGTGCTTTGTTCCCTAATTAGTTACCAGTTCAATTCATTCAATCTTTTGACATTTGGCATCTTTCATCGTTTCCTTTCTGCCACCATTATTCCTCCGAATCCCATTCCTGATTCGCCCAGTTCCATACCTCATTTCCGGATCTCTGAACCCCCAATTCTCCAAGTTACATATCCCATTTCAAGAAATCTGTCCCCTGTTTCTCCATAATGTCCATTGAGTCCCTCTTGGATCAGCACCGACGCTCTTTGGAAGACGTCAACGCCTCTATCGCTTCACTCCGTTCCAACCTCGACTCGCCATCACTACGCAAAAATGACTCCTTGAGCAACCAATTTCTCGTACCTGTGACTATCAGTGACGAATTGCACAATTTGTCCCCTACACAGCTCAATCAGCGCTTCCAAACCATCAACTTAGACATTGCCACCTTGAACACACTCTCCCAAGTGAATCAAAACTTTGAGGAGATCGAGAACTTGTTGAAAAAACCTAAGCAGGCGGCCCAGGCTCTCCTTTTGGACTTACATCGTCTCCATACGTTGCTCAAGTCCACTGGAACAATTGCCGATCCCGCTCTCGTTGTTCACAAGCCTATAATCCGACAGCTCGACACTTACAACGACGAGTTTGTTAACATGTTGAACCAATTCTTGATACTGTTGGTGCCGGACGAGGAGTCGATAATAAACATTCCCATTTTGGCTGACTTGAACTCTTTCGTCATCAAGAATGGATACAATTTGGAGTGGTACCATACTCTCAAACGCCGATGGGACAGGCTCGTAGATGCAATGTTGTCTTCCCTGGCATCAGCTCCATGGCTGCTTCAGCTTGACACTGATGACCTCGAATATGCCAAGTTGACAAAGCAAGACCCGAAATCAGGGTCTTTTTTGGAGGACATTACCGACTTTGTCCGGTTCATTAACGAGCTCAACCACGAGCCTATCAAACACTACTTGAACTCAAAAATCTTGCCATTATTGGAGACAAAGCTCGCTGCCAGCATAAATACCGTTGTCGAGGACGACCTGCAATTGTCGCAGTTGAACCAGTTGCTTGAACGGTTTTCATCCACTGGATGGAACGTGTTGGCCGGCATTCCCAGCGGGAATCCCGAATCCATGCGTGAGAGCCTTAACAAGATGTACTTGAAGTGGATTATTGACGACTATATTGACAAGATACGAGGCGCATTCCAGTCAAAAGCTCTAGACCACTTCGAGAAGGCTGAATTGCCCAAAGAAAGTCAAGAAAAGAGAGCTTCTAGTGAAGGCGACAACGGGACTGGTGGTGCTGATGACAACGGCTGGGATGACAATTGGGACGATAATTGGGATGATAATTGGGACGACGACGATGGCAACACACAGTCTGTACCCGCTGAACCTGCTCCTGTTGACCCTGAGTCTGTGGACATTGTCTCGATCACCCAAATGCCAATGACGTTGACGTCGATTCTACGGGCATTCCGTAAGCTTTCGCCAGATGTGGGCTACTTGGTATCGACAATTAAGGCCCTCGCAATGATAGCGTATCCGCTGTTGTTGCAGTCGTTCATCATGTACAACGATATGTATGCGTTGGCTGCCAGTGGGGAAGTACCTGAGCTCAAGACCTTTGCCCACTACCAATGGAACCAGGCCCTTGTCCAACACTACCGCGAATTGAAGGTATTGTTGCTAGCCCTCGATCTTTCTGATGAAAATACAGGTGAAGAGTCTCAGTTGGACGACTACAACATGAACCAGATGAGTTTGATCTACAAGTGGCTCGATATCTTGTCCAGCGACAAGCAGTATTTGACCACCAACCGCAACAAGTTTGTGCAGTTGTTGTGCGATATTGTTGGCTATATCAACGACTACTTGATCCAGTCCATTGTGAATCTCCCTGATATCAGCGAGTCCCATTGCTCCAAGTTGCTGGAAGTGATTGACGGGTTGAACAATGTCACGGTTCCCTTTCTCCAACAGGTAGCGTTGGATCCCGCCACTATCGACAGCTACCACAAGCTCGACAATGTTAAATTCATAATCAATGGACACTTGAACGAGATCATCGACAAGTTCTACCACGGGGACTTGTACGACTTGGCCACTGACGAGTTGACGCTGCTCCTCAAGAATACATTTGTCCAGAGCGATATGCGTGACAGCTACATCAAGGAGGTTGTTGAGTTTCGGCGCATGAACTGACATGTTCATGGCATGTTGGAACAGGAGAATTTGCGAACCTGTCCGCCTTGCTGGCTCCGGTTTGCGATTGAAACACATCGATCCCCTTTCCTCACCCACCCCACCATTCCATTACTTGGTTACAAGACCCATCTACAACATACGCACGTGATCCAAAGGCAATCATAAGATTAAAATATATCCATTAAACAACTCCTGCAAACCGTCAGCAATCAAGCTACGACATTGCCCGCATTGATCTTCTTGCCGGTCTTGGCAATGGTGTTGTACACGGTATTGTAGTCGAGGGAGTCGGCAGTGGTGACATCCACCGTCTGCTTTTCCAACGAAATGTCGATACCATTGACCCCGTCCAACCGTTTCAACACCCGCTCCACTGCTCCCGAACAACCTGAGCACGACATGGTGACGTCAAAATGATACTTGTGTCCCGACATTTTGTTGACTGTTGGCGAATTTCGACTCGGACAGTTTTGCAGTAACGACACAAGGATAAGTTTGGCAAGGAGGCACCCGGTGCTATTTATACAGTGTTGGGCTCAAGGTTAGGTGATTTGTCATCGAGGCAAATTTGTCGCACATCCACAGTTTGTGGATACCAGGCGGAAACCTCGCTAGACAAATACGACACGGCGCGACATTTTACGTCATAGCCCGACATCGGATACTACCCGTGATTTGTACTTAAGGTAATATTTTTTTCCATTCTTAAACTATAAAGTTTGAGTAGGGATATTTTTTGGAAGCGAGGCTAGGGAATCCGGTTGTATCTGGTTACGAGCTCACAACACAAAAGTTCCGGACCGGTTACGAGCTAACTGAGGGTGATATTGGGACAGAATCGCAAAAACAATCGAAATGTCCGGTTGTAGTGTCCCAACTTTGAGATCATTTTGGAAAAACACGTAACTATATACGAGGCCCACTGGCCATTGCCTTCATTAGACCTTTCGGAGTGCAGCACGGGTTTCGGACAGGTGCGGGTTAAACGAGAACCCCCTCATTACTCCCGTCACCCCCTAACGCACCAAATTACCCAAAAAAAATTACCAAGTTCTTCCCACATATGCACATTTTAGTGCCACTTGTAAACAAGTGCCAGTTTCATGTCGACGTCGTCTACACGTAGCCATGCCGCTTGTGGAAAACTGTAGGAGGTGATTTTACTTGTACATACTAAACAAAACGCCGTAAGAAGTCAACTAAATGATAAATAAATAAATAAAGGTAGCCGTGATGATTGAACGTGAAGTGGAATGCAAAAAATGAATAGCAATGGCCCTGCAACTTTATGCCAACGGGCTTAATAGTTGATGTTTCGCATTTGTAGGTGGACAACCCAAATCTGTCTGTCCCAACAAGAGCTCACTTTCTGGTGTGCTACAAACAATAGGTTTGCTTATGCTTGTCATAGAAATTCAAATAAATTTCACCCTTACCTGTCCTGCCACAAAATAATTAGGGTAATCTGTTTCAATCGCTATGCTCTTTTCTTCGAGTCAAAATTCTCAAGAATTCCCGTTTGGAATACGTTGGATAGTTCTGGATCTTCCTTGTGAACTCTGAAAGCGTAATGTTTTTGCGGCTCATGTATTCGTCAAACACTCGGGCAACATCGAAAATCACATCTTGTTCAATGTCCATAATGGTGGTATCGCTCTTGAATAACGACTTGTCGGTTTCCCGGAGCAATTCTTCTATAAAATCGACAATGCAAATACGCCCATTATACATTTCCAAGTCTGTGTCATTCTTGATCCAGCCAAGGCCCCACTTCTTCGATCTCTTGTACACCAACGTCCACTCTTCCACCAATTGAGTGACGGTGGTGATGTTCTGATTCATGACAAATTTGGGGATTGACTCGTCACTAGGAGGAATTTGCTCCAACTTCTGCCTCTTCCACCTAGATTCTTCATCACCCCGCAAATCTGTAGTGCTAGGATCGTCATTGCCTTCATTAGCTTCTTCAATTTGTTTGCTTGCTTCGATGATTTGTCGTATGACATCTTGTTTGCGGATAACATCGCCATTTTCACTCAGTTTTCGTCCTCTCGTACTACGGCGTACGTCTTTAGGAGATGATGGAGTATTCGACGACCAAGATGAACCAGACTTAGCACTGATGCTGGACCCCGAGGAAGAAATGCTGGAAACCGAAGAATGCTTTGTAGGATTGTTGGAATCATCGTTTTTTGGGGGGACAGGATTATTCTTTTTGTATTCTTGCAAAAATTCTTTAATTATATGTATATCGGGAATAATTGTAGGATAATCAGGTATTGTTTCCACATTAAGTGAATGTAATCGATTCAATCGACTCATGATTTCTTGAAGCTTTTTGGCTGAGATATGCGGGTTGCGACTGATTATTTCATTGACAAAGAATTTCTTAAGCAAGATTCCAGTTAAGTGAAAATGATCGAGCCCCTCTCTAGCACAAAAGACAGCATACCGATTGAATTCATTACAATACAACTTTTTGCTGGCCTCCGACAATCCTGTGAGCACATTGGACAGTTCATATAAATTTTGCAATTTTGCCAAAAGTTTATCTTCTTTGGATTCCATCATTACTGGAACATCATCAATATTGCCCAAAAACTTAACCAAAAAAATAACTTCCTTTTCTGAATAATCAACATTATATGCCATAGAATTTAACTGATGAAGTTTGAGGAGACTACTGCGGAGGTTTTTCAACCTCGACAAAGCAACCCCACCTCGGTGCTTCTTTTTCGAAATTTCAGAGGTTAGGAACTTGGTTAGGATATCTTCTTCTAGAAAAAAATTATCTTTACCCTGTCTGGCACAGAATTTTATGAACCGTTTGATTTCGGTAAAATATGCTTTGAAAGTTTTCCCGGTAAGATTGTCTAAAATCGGTTTTGTTTTCTCAGAATTTAGTATATCGTGATCAAATTTTTGTAGAAGAATGATTTCGTTCTCAGAAGTTTGTCTCTGGTTGTCGTTTGGTTTGTCGATCCTGATTTCTTGTTCGCTATCGTCTTCTTCAGACGAGCTTGAAGAATCATGCAAAGGAGACGCCGATGGTGGGTTAACCAAAACTGTCGATTTTTTGTCTAGGCCAGGTTGGTTTGTCGATAAAGGGGTTGGTTCCAATGTTGTACTTGTAGGCTCAGTGGTTGTGGCTGAGGATGATAATGCTGAATCGCTAGAAATAGCCCCCCATGCAGGTGCAGACGCAGGCACACCAGGAGAAGTTGATTCCGAAGATTCTTGTTTAACGGTTACTGTTCCTGGATATTTTGTGCCGTAGGTTTGCAATAATTCATGTATTAACTCATCGCCCAATAATTCAAACGGTTGACCTTGTGGATAAACAATCCTATTCATATGATATAATTTATTTAGCGGCGATCGGATACTTTTGATGGTGTTTTCACTGATCTGACCCCGTTTACTGATTTCGGATTCAATTAACTCCTTGGCCAACTGATTTGTTACGTAGAAATTATCCAACCCTCGGTTAGCACAATGACGGATATATCGCCTAATCTGGTACAAATACTTCTCTTGGGTTTCGCTGCGCAAATTGTTCAACGTTTTCATTGCAGGCTCATTGGTCAATACTTCTCGATCAAATTTGGTCAACAACTTCTTCTCTATGGAGGTGCGCTTGACGTACTTAGACTCTGATGGGGTCGCAATTGGATCATTCTGCGACTTGGGTTCCTTTGAGGGGACTTTGGTGAGACGAAAACTTTTCCCACCTTCACTCAATCTTGGCAGCGGCTGAGTGGGGTTGGCCTGCATAATTACGGGACTAGTGTTGGCTGACGAGGGGGGTTGGTGGGGTAAAACATTGTGGGGAGGGATTGGGGGAACCAAGGTAGCATTATGGTGGGGAGGCACCAACGGTGGAGGTAGGGATGTAATCGGCACTATAGGGGTATTAGGGGGTCTAGGATGGCCTGGATGCAATTGTGGGTGTATTTGGGGCTGGAATTGGTCTGGTGGAAGCACATGTGGTGAGTACTGGGGTCGTTGGTGGCCGACATTATCAATGTAAAACTGAGTGAACCGGTCGGGGTCGTTGCTAACGTCAGGTTTTAGTTTACGACGGGGCATGGCGGCAGTAGGATCAATTCGGTGTCTTCAAGGCCCCAAAACGTGACATTTAATGCCCATAAACAAACATGTAGTGGTCTGGGGGTAAAAGAGGTGACGATGGAACGATAATGGCGACAACGACAATGGTCAAGAATAAAAGGAGATGGAGTCGGAACCGCAAGATCGATCCACCGGGACGAACTAAAAAAGAGGGCAATTGCAGGGTTTTGGAAAAAAGAGCCCACACTGACAAATTTCGATATAAATATATAAGGCCAGGAAAAAATAAAATAAATAAAAAGTTTGAAGAGCCCGAAAGAGAAAAAAATAACAAAATTGCAGGGGAATAAAAAATTTTAAATAATCACAAAAAAATTAGAAATATTTTTATGGTTTATTTTTTAATGGAGAAAAATATCTAAACAAGAAAAAATCAGTAGTTGAAATAGAGAAAATAATCTGGCAAAAAAATAATTACCAAATAATAGCCACTAATGACAAATAATATCACCTAACATATTGTTTGACCCACCATATTGTCTGGTGGTTTGTGGATAATCTATTCCTCGATTATTTTTTGCTGCATATTAGCACAGAAGGTAGATATCCGCGCAGTACTTCCCTGGAGGTAGAATCAGTCGACATTAACAGCATCTCAACCAAACAAAAAATATCCGGTTTTTTTTGGAGTCCGATTTTAAGACATTATGCATTTTTCCACAAATAAAATATTACAACGATCATACAGCCTTCGGTCACCGCTTTTGATCACAAGAGAATGTACCTCACTTCGTCTATAGCTCAACGAAAAATAGCCGTATTGGACCCTGCCGTCACCGTCATCAATACTGGCTTGGAGTCATGGGCTTGCGTTGCTGGGCCTATATTTTGGAAATATCATTGCCAGGCGGTGACCAACCGGTTATCCATGGCGGTCAAGAACACATTATCAGAAAACTTTGCCACAGATTGTCGTGGGTCTTCTTGCTATTCCCCGCAGCAGATTTTACTTTGAGCTTATGCTCTGTGTTTCACAATCTGGTTGTTTCAAATGCAAGAGACCTTTTTACGCTTAGTATATAGTCGTGAGAGAAAACGGATAATTTATTTTTTATCAATTTGTTTTTGCGAGTACTGTTCCTTAATTTATTATTTCTAGAAACCAAAAAAACAAGCATTGAAACCTTATGTTGGGGTAAACGGAACAAGCAAATGTGCATCACCCCGATCGCTCCAACACATCTAACAAAGCAGCGTCCTATGATAATTGAATACGAGAGTTGCAACCATCGAGATTGGCCAACAAAGATCTAGTTCACCTTGAGAATTTCGATGACGGTTCTACCCCCTTTGAACATAATTTTGCTCCTGAAATAAATTTGGCTGCGGTCTTCGTGAACAGAAATAGATTAAATGAACCAAAGATGGAAGCAATGTCTGCTTAATGGCCATGTCTACGGCTGAAAAGACCCACGGCTGTACTATCAATTGGTTTATCCACCTTTTTTCCTTTCTTATATATCTATTTTGAGGGGTTTTTCTTAAAGTCAAAGCAAGATTGCAATAAGGTTCGTGTACTGCTGATTATTTCCCACATTTCATTTATATTTTCTTTTAATCTTCCTTGTTGGGAGCGTGTTTAAACACACTATATCCGTTCTGGTGTATTTTGTAGTAGAAAAAATATTTTCGGAATACTCCCTATTCGATGCCGAATAACTTCGGAGAGACGGGTCACTCTACATCGCGATAAGACATTATTGTTTTCCCTACCTCTCAAAATGAACTGATATGCTACCTGTTCAGTTGTACTTACATCCTTACTGTTCTTCTCAACTATTATATCATATGTATAGCATGTGCAATGTTTACGGTTTTTCCTGCATCCCTGTTTCATTTTATTCATATTTTTATTATGATTATTTTTGTTGCGCATAATTTCTTATTGTTTTTTTCGGTTTTTTGGTGCCAGAAAATATTTTCTCACATTTTAATTTTTTGGCTTGTTTTTACGAGCAAAAAGGCAAGGTCCACATAGAAAGGCCCACGTCTCACCTTGTGTTCACGATAGAAACGCAGTTGCAGTTGGTAAATCTTCCACAAAGACGTCGAACCAAGCTTTGCGCCATCTCATCTTTTCTTGGTTTCTTACCGTCGGGTTAGACCCACCGACAGCCCTTGTCCTCTTGGGCATCGACACCGTCTGCACAAAAGCAATGAAGATAAAGCAATGATCACTTCTTTTCCTAATCGGTCATGGGGTCCTCGGTTGACATGCCACCGATACTTCTTAATTATAAATAAGAGACAAACTGATGAAATTCTTCCATAGTAAAGAGAAACATAAACACAAATGTTCTTGACTGACATTTTGTCGTTTCCTGCTTCGCCAGTTTACTAACCTATCAATGTTTATGGATAGTATTTTGTAGTTGCAAATAGTAGATGAAACTCGGTGGCCGCTGTTATGCACCTGGAAGCAATTTTCCATCCGCATGTGCCCTCCCAGAGATGGTTCTAGAAGGGTGTGTCCCAATCACACATTACTACCCCCTATTTCAAAGGTTCCACCCAATAATCTTGGAGTGAAGATAGAACCCATACGGACATCTATGCACCCCCCATGGATGTCCGCATGCCATCCAATGCCACGGCAGTACCTACAGGAGTTATAACGGCACTTTAACGGCGCCAGGGGCCCATATTTCTGGTTCTCGGAGTAGAAAAAAAAATACTGTCACGGCATTCAACCCGAGAACCAGCCCATTCCTATTTCTTTCAACCGATTTTGCACCTTTGCAGTCAAGCCTCGTAATGTTATCTTCCACCTCGGGTAAATTATTTTTACCGTGGGTGCAGCAAGCTTCAATTCTATTCGGGTGCACCTAATCTTTTACGCTCCCAATACCCCCTAACTTCGTGGACTCGCGGCTATTTTAGTGGACATTGCATGAGTCTAATTCTTCGCTTGGTTTGTAGTTTGGGGCTGGAGAAAGCAATGGCCATACTACTGTCAAACAAAGGGGTCCTAGCGTATGCTCCGTCAACTCACATCGTCGTCTCCGGCGGTTATCGCAGAATAGGGTAATAAATACTCTAGATTTTGCATCAAGGTGGTTTCGGGTGGTGACGTAGTTCCTATCGCCTATCAAAGCATATGACCACCGCAATCGTCATCGGAGCAGATCTCGTTAGGCCAATTCATGACCTCACCTCAAAGAACTTCGTCAAGCAGGATGTAGCAAAATAGGTGTGTTTCACTCACCGACATTCTACAACTAGAACCAGTCTCTAGCCAATATTGACAATGGCTGCACTAATGCATTAACTATATACAAGCGCCTACATAGTTTATTCCGACTAGAACTTCTAATTAGAAAAAATAGCCAGTTGCTTGTGATATTTTTAAGTCTTTCTTGCAAAATCTTCAGCAACAATGTTTGATTTATCACACATTTTTCGAAACGAACTACTGGTGTTATTAAACAAACTCCAAGGAGTGTCAAATTCTTGAACCTCTCCCTCACCCATTACCAATATCTTATCATAATTAATGATTGTCTTCAATCTGTGAGCAATGCAGAGAATAGTACAATGAGTGAACTCGGTCGCTATTGTTTTTTGGATCTTACTGTCGGTCTCATAATCCACCGAAGAAGTTGCCTCGTCGAGAATTAATATTTTAGAATCACGAACTAATGCTCGTGCAAAAGATATCAATTGACGCTCACCCATGGAGAAGTTCTCTCCCTCATCTTCTACGGTTTGATCTAAATGAAACTTGGGAAGATCATTTGTAGTAGTCTCTTTGTTCATTTCTTTTGCTTTTGTGATCTCATCAGAGTTCATAAGGCCAGACCTTCTTAATGCATCCCACAACTTCTCATCGGTGTGCTCTTTGAATGGATCTAAATTGCTGCGTATGGTTCCAGTGAACAAAACCGGGTCTTGGGGAATAATAGACAAACGTGACCTCAAATCATTCAACCCAATTTCAGAGATATTGACACCGTCAATCTCTATGGAACCGCCGTCTAATTCTGCTAACCTGTATAAAGCTGTCATGAGCGACGATTTTCCAGCACCCGTTCTTCCACAAACGCCAATTTTCTCGTTTGGTGATACACTAAACGACAAATTCTTTAGCACCAACGGCAATTCGGGACGATATTTCAAATCAACGTTACGAAACTGAATTTTTCCATCAACTGGCCAATCTGACGACGGTCTTGTCTCTGCAATTGTATAAGGTGCCTCTTGATCCAATTTCAAGGCATAATGGCAAAGTCTTTCCACCGAGTTCATATCGTTTTCAAATTGAGTAAATGTTCGAATCACATTTGATAACTCTCCAGCAATCTGTAACGAATATGTCATCAACAATCCAACTGAAGCAGGGTTTAATTTGAAAACTTTATTTGAACATAATAATGCAACTAATAAAACAGTCAAACTAGCCATTATCTCCAATTGGATTCCAATCCATCTTTGATTGGCATTAACTAAGAAGGACGCCTCATTGGCTTTATTGATATATTTATTGCTCAACTCGGAAAATCTTGTTTCACTTTTGTATGCTTTAATTGTACTCATACCTCCCAAAATTTCATTGACATTATTGTAAACAAAAGATCGAAGAACAGCTTCCAATCTCTTGACTTCTCGATTAGATGCCTGATAGTAATTGGCAAGAACAATAAACAAAATAAAGAGAAATGGAAGTGAAATTGCAACCCACGGAATATAGATAATGAAAAGAATAAAAATACCAAACACTTTTGCGATAGTGGTACATAAAAATCTCAAATTTTCACTGATTTCGTTATCTAAAACATCGGTATCTTTGGTGAATCTATTCAAAATTCTGCCCATTGGAGTTACATCCATAAATGCCATTGGAGTATACAATATTCTCTTAATTGCCTTCAAATTCAAGTTCTTTGCCGAGACAGTTGTCATGGTGATCAAAACCACAAATGTTAAAGTAAGAAAAATAGCCCAAACTACGTTGAACATTACATATAGGCCAATATAAAACCCTGCCGATCTAGTAGGAAATTTTCTTGATATCCAAAATGATAACCAAGTATTTGTGAAAATTTCAAGAAAAGTCGATATTGCTAATAGTAATCCAAAAACAATCAAAAATCCCACAATTCCATATCTACCCACACCATTCTGAATGTAATTCTTATAAACATCATTAGTAATACTATTAATAGCCCTTTCTTCTTTTTGAACAATTCTGCCTTTTGATGCATCCTTGTTGATATTATAATCTTCAAATTCGTCTTCTTCTTCCTCCACCTTTACTCCCGCTATATTGGATTTTCTTCTGGAAATCTCCTGGCTCAATTTAAAAGAGTCTTTGGTAATTTCTGGGTCAATTTTAAGGGAATGTTCACTGTCATAGCTCTGAACTTCATAATCAAAATCTTGCTCTTCATTCTTTTTGTTAAAGGTCATAAGTCTACTAAATCCTTCATTTCTCTGGTTCAATTCTTTCATGGTACCAATATCCAAGGAGCCATCTTTATTTAAAAATATGATCCTATCTGCTTCTCCAATGAGGGATAATTGATGAGTAGCCAATATTCTCGTTTTATCTTTAATCAAATCTAAAAAGCAATGGGTTAGAATGTCTCTCCCAACTTTTGCATCAACGGCACTCAAGACATCATCCATCAATATTATTTCTTTGTCGGCATATACAGCACGGGCCAAACTAATTCTAGCCTTTTGACCACCTGATAAAGTTATTCCCCTTTCACCAACTTCAGTTAAATCACCAGCGGCAAGATTTTCTAAATCAAATCTCAATGAACATGCGTGTATGACCTTCTCATAAAAATTTTGATCAAATTCTAACCCAAAGGTAATATTCTCCCGAATGGTATTATTTTGGATCCATGGTGCTCCACAAAGTAATAACGAACCATTGATATCGATGTCACCCTGCTCGCATTTCATAAGTCCTGAGATTGCACTAAGCAATGAGGATTTCCCGCTTCCAACCAAACCTGTGACGACGATAAACTCACCTTTCTTGATAGACAAGTTAACATTACGAAGACCAGCAAAGTTAGAATTCGAAGAGAGTCCAAGCTTTTCAAGATCCTTTTTTCTTTCTTCTTTATCCTTTGTCTTTTCTTCTCTTTTCTTTGCTCGTTCTTCCTTATCCTTTTTGGCCTTTTTTCTTTCTTTTCTTGTCATTTTCTTTCCTGTTTCTGGATTCTCTTTGGATTTTTCATCATCAGATTCTTCATCGTCAAATACTTCCCAGCTAAAAGTAGCGTTAGTGAGTTTGACTGCAGTGTCCCCATTAACATCCTCAATAGTACTATAATTTGAATAAAGTTCTTCTTCAGGGGCAGATAAAAATTCACCAATTCTTCTAAAACCCATAACCATATCAGCGGTAGTAGATAATGCCTGAGGAATAAAGAAAACCAAAAATGCTAAAATCTCAAATGAAGATACCGATGAAAATATTTCAGCTGGACCTTTTGTTTTACCGTTAAGAGCATACAAAATCAAGAAAGCAATCATTGAAGTCATTCCTGTCAATGTCATGGCCATAGCGAAGATGACATTTCTCAAGGTTTGAATTTTTAAAATCATGTCGACTTCTTTGCCACGAACATCCATAATGTTGTTATGATAGGGATGTTCCCAGGAATAGTATTTGATCATTCGCAAGTTATTAAGGATCTCTTTTATTAACTTGACTCTTTTGTCAGTAATCTTACTGACAATGTCTCTATAATCAAACAACATTTTTGCACCTCCACCAATCAAACATAAAAAGAGCAAAAAAATAACAATTCCAATGACGGCAGAAACTCCAATGTTGATGACAAGTATAACAATGGAAACGACTAATGGAAATGGAATACACAACAACACTGGTTGGAAAAGTGTTGCAATTTCGATTCTAGACAAATCCGTGGTGATCAAGGAGGTGATTTTCCCCGTGGGGAACTTGTGTCTGCTGGCAGGGCTCAATTTAAAAGATTTGGACAAAATGGCATGTGTTAAAATCGCTTTGAGTTCTGCCCCCATGGCAGTACCAATGTAAAAGAAATGGTTAAAAAGAATTCCTCCGAGTAATAACATCAAAACCACCCCAAAAGAGTACCCAATGCCCTTGCCAATATTGGTTTCCGTTCCCAAAGTCCTATTTTCAACGTATATAATGAGCTTCTTGGTGAGTAAAGGGGTGAGGGATACCGAACACAACCCAATGGTGGTCAAGGTGGTGCCAATTATCACCTGTCGTTTCAAGGTCAACAATGACACCAATGCAATGCTTTTGATTCCCAAGACAAAATCTTGCAAATCGTCCTCTGCGGACACGGAACTAGTCTGGGGTGTTTCATTTCTGGCCTTGCATTTTTTTGCAATGTGAGCAGCATGGGCACGAGCCATCTCCATGTCCAAATAGGAATTGAACACATCGGTGAAATATTCAACCTTCATGTCATCAGTCAAGAGATATAAATCATTGGTCTGCAAGGTACGGGTGTACCCTACGTTCATCAAGGGGAACAACCACCAAAAAAAGATTCGATTTATCCAGTTGGTTGTTTCCATGGGATAGTACTTGCGCTCAGAATCCTTGGGGATGGGATACACCTTGTTTCTGAACAAGAACGATAGTAACCGCTTTTGCGGCCGGAACTCATCATCGCCCCACTCTAATGAACTCAAGTCGTCCATGGTGAGTCTAGTATTATGGGCAAAAAATCTGAATCGTAATAATTTGGTTGCGACAAGTCATGGTAGATATTACCCGGGAGGAAGTCTATCTTAAATAATCTTGTTGACGTTTTTAGTCGGTATTATTGTTTGGACATTTTCCTGTCCATGTTGATACTGACTCCGTCGCCATCACTTTTGTTAGAGGCAAATCCCCAATTTGACGCATTTCTGGAAAAGCCGCTTCTCAATAATCTCCGCCTCTCGGTAAAACGTGCTAGCACTACTTTGTCAGATAAGTATCATTTTGCCCTCGATTCACAATGTCGGTAGTTGATGGGGGCCACAATTCCGCCTGCATCAGGTCAGCCGTTTTGGGCTATTGTCCATATCTTCCTCCCCAAGCCCACAGTGATGGACGGAGTTTACCCTCGAAACACGGATATAACCGTAAAGTCCGCTGCGAAAATACGAGAGCGGCGAGTGGCTCCACACATTAATGCCAGTTTGGGCACAAAAGAGCGGCTTAATCACAAGCCTCGTCGCTATCAGACGCACGAAGCGTCCATCACACAAAAGCCAGCTTCATTGTGTGACGCCACCCATCAAATGAAGACCAGAGCCGCACTGCCGCGGATCTCTTTCCGTGAGGAACGGAACGGACAATTCTTGACTTCTTCAAGATTGAAGCGACATGCAGACTCATAACCTCGTAACTAGTACCGTTTTTGCCACCGAGGTAACTGGCACAAAAAGGTGGATTGGCAAATGCGGGGCCGCCATTGGTGGAGTTCGAGGGTACTGTGCAGTAGCAGCCAGAATGGGAAAAATGCAGCGAGGAGATAGTTCCGTGCCGGTGGTTTACGGCTGTAGTCGTGCAACGACAAGATTGAGGAGCTGTTCCGTGCCGGTAGAGTTTTACAGCTGTGGTTGTGCAACTTCAAGATCGAAAAGGCGTGTGCAGCACGCTTGTGTGAATGTGATTGGAGTTGTATGCAGGTAGACGGATGTGGTTGTAAGGAGTGTGCCGAGAAAGAATGACGATACAACGGAACTTGTTGCCGGTTTCGGGTAGTTTGTGTGGCGGAATGTTGTTGCAATTGGGAGTGAAGCCGTTGTGTGTGGGGTGTTTGCATTGTGGCCAGATTATGGGTGGATTTGGTACTATTTTTGGAAATATGCCACTGTGGTCATATTAGGTGTAGTCAGTAATCATGGTATTGGGACTTTGGGGCATTTATTGGGAAAGAGGCAGGAGGCCGGTTGGTTCTTGAGTGTTGCAAATGAATAATGGTAGGCTATGCATGAATTGTACTGTTGGCGTACTAATTGGTGTTCTAGCTCGTATTCTAGTTCGTGTTCAAGTTGATGTTCTAGTTCTTGTGATTTTCTTGTTCTCGTTTAGCATTGTTGTACTTATAAAGAAGTATATCTCTTCTGGTACTTTGGATACTTTCATCTAACATGTTTCCATTTGGTATTTTCTTAATCTGTGTCTAGTGTTTTATTCTTACCATGTGTCTAAACACTTTGAAAACTAATCTCTAACAATCAAGTAGGCCACTTTTGAAGCCACATTGTGACTACCTAGATCATTTGAATACTTCCACTCTCTCTTTTTGATAACTTTGGCAACTATCTCAGGACCGATTCTTAATCCTAGCTATTTTTAATCTCTAAATCAACGCAAGCTATGTTCTATAATTCTGATTGGTATTCTATAGATCATATATCTGGATGAAATACTGTTTTAAAGTATTATTGATTTGTGGTTTGTGTTCATGGCATTTTAGTTAGAATTAGATAACTAGAGGCCTAATTGAAGATCATAACTGATAATTACCAAGCGTTATTTAACTTTAATATAATAAACTTTCAGCTTCCATATGCTGATCCAAATGGTATGTCAACCAAACAACCGGTCTTGAATTGACCTTCCAACAATTTGCAGCATCTTCATATATTCCATTCTAGAAATATCCCATTATACAAACCCAAACCATTGCCACTTCGAGCTGCACATGACTTACCCTTAAATACGTCCTTTTTCTATCCTCCTATATTCCCTATTCATATTGTTTTCTCTTTTCTACTGCCTTCACGCTTCCTACGGTTTATCCAAATTCCTCATCGAACTGACACGAACAAATTTGGCTGCAATTCCTCTTTGTGCACCAACTTTGTAGTTTTGCTGCCAAATTTCTCGATCCTCCATTTCATCTCTTTCATGTTTCACTCTGGTTTAAAGCCATTCAACTCTTCATCCAACTCCCCACTCAAAATACCCCCACCTTAGCGATGCTTCCTACTTTTGCTCACCTCCACTTGATTCCACACCTTAGTCGTCATCCACATGGTAGCTCCATACATTTTGTCCCCAAGAAAAAGTAACCTATTTGCAGCGAAACATCACCATCATTGTTCCCCATTCTTTCCCCAGTCTTCACCATACTTGAACCATCGAGGTTTTATCTACACTACACCTTTCCTGTGGGACTGCATCCAGATCCATCAGATTCACGTGAACACCTTCGCTTAACCAAACCCCGACCTCATTCGCCATGGCCCTCGAGCTAAGTCATGAGATGCTCGATGTGCTCCATGAAAGCGAGGTGACCGTTCTCGAGGCATACGCAAGCGAGGACGAAGAGGACGACGAATACGAAGATCAGGAGCAGGAGGGAGATAGCCAACCACAAGAAAGCGACCAGCAGTCGCCCCAACAACTGCAACCCCACTATTTAAATCCCTCGAGAGCTCCATCTCGACCTGAAACCCGAGGAGAAACCAACACCATCCAATCCTTCCACGAGTACGAACTCAGCCAATCAGAGTCGCTCACATTTCTCTACAACTTGTTGTACGACGACACCTCTCGGCTATCGAAAACGGATATCCTCAATGTCCTCAACTCGTTGAAGCACAGGGAGGACACCCTCCCATTCAGCATCAACTCCATCGACAACAACGACCCCCAGGGCATACGGTGGCCCCCAGGGTTGCGTCACAAGTTCTACCAGGATCGAGCCCGTGTGGGCAAGGACAACTGGTTCCACAATATCCCCAACTCCCGCGAGGAGGCCCTAAAAGTATGTTATTACCGCCACTACTGATCCCAACGTGTCAATACTAACGCCCGTAGAATGTAAATGTCAACCGCTACCACCTCAAGACCGACTACTTCCAGTTCCACCGTTTCTTCTCCAAGTTGAAGCTCCACATCACCCACCTCCAACTACGAAACTTGGTGTGCTGCGGCTCCGACCTTGCCCGCGGCATCTACTACCCGCTGAACTACCTCCACGACTCTCATCTTCAGGCAGTGCTGTCCAACTTGTTTGATGGCGCTGATGATTACCACAACTTTTTCAAAATTAACCGTCTCATGCCCGATCCCGCAGGGGAAACCCCCCAGGCCATGCAGGTGGACTGCTTGCTAGACTCGCGGACCCTTGCCCGCAACTCCAACAGCCGCATCTCCACCTTGGCCGCCTCCAACACCCACCTCGTGTGTGGCACCTTTGAAGGCAGCTACATTCTTCTCGACGTAAGCGATCCGGATGCGGTGCGCACTCGAGGCGAGTATCAGCTCACCACCAACGTCGACGGTATCACCAACCAAGTTCTTATCAACGACAATGACGATGAGTTGATTGTATCGTCCAATGACAAGACCATGAGGTTGGTTGATTTGGCCACGGCCAAAGTGACTGGGGTAACGAAGTGGCCATTCCCGGTGAACTGCTCGGCATTGAATCCCCGTAATAGCAACGAGTTGTTTGTCACTGGTGACCATGTCAACTCCTATATTGTGGACAAGCGAGTGGGTTTTGCTCATACCCAGCTTCCATTCACTTGCCACAATGACTATGGTTTTGGTTGTGACTGGTCGCCCCGTGACGAACACTTGCTCTTGACGGGTAATCAGGACAGTTGCGTCAAGTTATACGACCGGCGTCGTCCTGATTCTGCCTTGTATTCATGGAGTGGTACTCTAGGGTTTTCGAGAAGCGACTACGGAGGGCCAGTGCGAAACTGCAAGTTTAGCAACAGTGGAGAGTTTATCTCGTGGGCAGAGAGTTTGGATCATGTTGGGATTGTAGAACTCGAGGACTTGATGCACACTGTGGATGGGGTGGTACCGCGGGTTCAGTCTATCGACTTTGTTGGCAAGTGCTCGGGGTTGAACTACGCTCCTATTGACCAAGGATGGGGTGAGCAGTTGGTGATAGGGGTCATTGACTGTCCCTTGGGAGGGATTATGAGTTACAAGTTAGAGAGCCGCGGTAAGACGGTGGACTTTGATTTCTGTTTGTAGGATAGGTTTAATGTACATTGGATGGATAGATTGGAAGTTTAGATAGGGTTCAGCAAGTTTTGGGGATGTATTCGTATGGGATGCTTACAGTATGACTAGAATGACTAATAGTAATATTTATATGAAAGGAATTAGTGATATTTATAACACTTGATAGATGTAATTATCAAATATTGATAAATCCAGTCGATAATAATAATGGTCCTAGAAGATAATTGTCTAGGATTAGTCTTTGTACCTGATCGATAAGTACAGCTTTGGCTCAATTTGTATATAATATGACATTATGGCTCGAAGTATTTGATACAATGCTTTCGATGTCCATTTGGTCAATAATTACATGTGTTGGCATCTCTTCACAACAAAAATTATTGCAAAACGATTTAAACAGTGGCGAATGTCTTAGTATTACCCACTGAAGCCATTAATGCTTTTCAATAAGCACTCAAAATTCAATTCTTCGCCAGTTCAACAGCAGCTTGTTACGTCATAAAGATTTGCTCTTCTTGCTCGACCATCAAATGATAAAACCATGCCAGGAGCATTTATCAACAGATGCCGAACATTGATTGTCGTCAACATCATTCACCTCTCACATAAATCCAATCATGCTAACTGTCATAGTATTTCCAACGTAATCAACAGTATTTTCACCAGATTTCATTAAGTATTCTCATATTTCATCTCTATCTCCTCCACGCTCGTTGCACAGAAATTTCCTTCATATCTCATTGTCATTTCAATAAGAATAACCCAGTCTTCCTATTCTCGCAAATTCACTTGCATTTTCTCATGGTCTAGCAGATTTATATCTAGTTCGTCAAATCTTTGTATGATACTCGTGAACTAGTTTAACCATTCCTCCCAAATTCATCACATTATCCACATTGACCGACACTATCCCCACAGAACAAGAATACAAGATGTCAAACAGCAATTAGTTGCATATGAATCCAGTAACTACAGCGCCATTTCTGATCCATGCTCTTTTCATACTATTCTCATTATTCTTACCATTCAACCTCTTCGCTCACCTGTAACTGCCCACCCACCTCCTTTAGTAGCTTATCTACATCATCCACTCGCAACCCTTCCTTCGTTATGGCTGCAATCACGCGGAGCTTGTTGCGGGCTTTGTGAATACGAGTCTCATATTCAGCCACCTCGGAATCGCCATTTGTGGTGGGAATATCCGCCACTAACAGCTCCAACTGGGTCAAATGGGCTTCCAACGACCGTGAATGAGCCCCCATAGCCCCATTATCGAGGGACCGGCGCCATTCGTCGATCAACCCCCGGATGTACCCCACAATGAGGAAACGCTGGAAACCGGTCTGGTACCCATATTCCTTCCCCTCGAGAGTCTGCTGGCGCGTTGACTGCTCCTGGCCTTGGCGGTATCCACGGAGGTAGTACTGACGCTCGGGATTGAGCACATCATCGGTGTCGATGCCGAGGTCTGTCATGGCCACTTTGGAGGGTGGTTCTAGTACTTGCGATGGGCATCGCGACAAACAAATTCCGGGAAATGCCCCTCGGTTGCCCTCGATTATGCATCAACCATGAACGTAATTGGGTCTGACAGTTCTGATTCCAACGGCGAAGACGACCTCTCCAACCACAGGGCCACTCGCCTCGACATCCAGCCCGGTTTTGACAGCGATTCGGGTGAAAGCGCCAGCGACAGCGATGACGACGACGGCGATGACGACATCAACGACAAATCGACAGACGGCGAAGCCCTTCCAGAAGGTGGGGATGCACGGCAAGAAGACGACGACGACATGTTTGCCAGCGACAACGACGAGCCACAACCACCGCCAGTTGCCTCAAATCTCTTGGACTTGGAAGTGTTTGAGAAACAGCAAGGAATTGGCAAGTACGACGGAGACCGGTTACAGCACGACGCTGACGACGTAGGGTCGGAGCTGGACGCCGAACGTGACAGTTCTGGACGGGAGCGTGAACAGGAAGTCGCGATCCTGGCGTTCGACCTCCGGCAGGAGGCAGCGGAGGGGCAGTTTGACAAGAACGGAAACTACATACAAAACGAGTCGGAATCGGATCCCGAGTCCTGGCTCGACGACTACGACAAGGCGGACATCAAGAAAGCCCGCAAGGCCCAGCAGCAGCGAGAAAATACCCCTCGGAACAACCCCCGGATAGCTTCCGGCGTACGGCCGGTGGATAAGGTGCTAGCGGACCTCATTCCTATGCTCGAGCCTGCGGAGACGGCAATGGAGGCCCTCGCCAGACTCAATCCAAAGGTGAAAAAGAGGAGCAAGCGAGATCACTCAGTAGACAATGGCAGTAGTAATGCCAAGGCCCAAGTGGAGACGATCACCGAGCTTTGTTCAGAGCTATCTCGCCATGGTATTGACGCATACGATCTCGACAGAGAGGAGTTGATGCGCAAATACCGACATGTAACAGGCATTGACTTCCCGCTGGCACGGGGTGGTGTCAAACGTGCGAGAGAGGAAGAAGAAGACACGCAAGAGATAGAGGAGGTCGACTACGGGGAGAAGGTTTGGCAGTTTCGCTGGAAGCAGGACCTGACGATTAATGGGCCGTTTTCAGAATATGAAATGCACCATTGGAAGCAGACATATTTTGAAGGAAATGTCGAGGTGCGACGGATTGGCGAGGAGCAGTTTCGGGATGTGCTGGAAGTAGATTTTAATGGCGATTTGTAACTGGTTTTGCATGTCAATCGTAGTTATTAGAGAGCTTTGTATTAATAATTTTAATGAAACTCTGCACTGGTAAACATTTAAATCTTGTATTATGCAACTATGTTGTGATAACTGGGTCATGATTGGAAACACAATGTTGTGATCAAAGGATCAAAATGTACATCCGAGTTTTGGTCATGAGATCTGACCTTACTTAGACTCCATTGGCGTCTGTAAGTCATCATCTCCCAATCTAACTAGATACCAAAAGAGGCTTTTCCTGCAAACGTTAAACAAGTTGCTATATCCGTTCCAATGCACTCAACTTGTAGAATAACCGGAATGCCTTCATAAACACAGGGAATCGAAGTCTAATGGAGTGAATCTTGGGTAAAAAGTATCCAATAAATCACAAAACTCCCAGGCCAATATGTCAATCTAATTACAGGAGATAGTGCAAATGCTGGTTCTTCCATGTCGAATAAAAGTTACCAGAAATCTTTCAAACATCCCTTACAATTCGTCAGACAAATAATCGATGATGGGCAAGTTAACCTCGTCTGCCAATGTCTTTACCGTCTGCCACGTGATATTGCACTTCCACCTCACTTTGGAGGCAAGGATGTCAGAAGTGGCAGATTTACTAAGGAGTCCCAACAGGAACAAAGTAGCAATCTGACTGTTGAGGTCGGTGGTTCTAGTTAGTGTAAACTTTTGCTTTTCCAACTCTTTCTTTTCTTCGTTAATTATAACATCATCATCAATATAAAGCAACTCTTCGGTATCGAGTCTATTCAATGACGGAGCATAGTTCCGATAGATGACTGCCAAGATCGCCAACATTCGTTCCAATTCGAAAAAGCTCGCTGATAGCAACCGCGAGTCAATATCCTCTTTGGAAAGGGTACTTTTCTTTAACCGCACCTGCTGTGTGCTGCGCTTCTTGTACTTGACAGCCTTGATCTTGGAGTACTTTTGAAGATCGTCTTTGGTATCGGTAAATGAGGCAAGGTAACTGGCAATGAGGATAAACTTGGAGTGTACAGGTAGGTCCTCAACATTATCATTATCTACGTGCACCTCTTCCTCCATGGTGCGGTACTCGATCACTGTCGAGTTACTCACGACATTGTCGTTGGTAAGTATGTCCAACTTTTCTTTGTACACCTTGACAAAGTCATTGGTGGTATACTTGCCCAGCAAGACCAGTTCGATAAACCGGGGCCAAAGACGGATACATATGTCAAGCAACAACAGAACGTCGGTTCCTGTGTACTGGTAGTAAAGCACCACCATGACCTTGACGTATTGGGCCCAGAAATCACCCTCTAAGTTCACCAACCCGTAGCTCTCTATATCAATGTTGACCAAAATGTCTTCGATGTCGGACTCCGAGTAACCTCCAAAGTGGATATGTGGGGCTCCAAGGTTAATGGCTTCCTTGGGGTCTTCCCCCAGCACCACCAACACCACAGTAATATTGGGGACATTGGCGCTTTCCTGGAGACGGATGAATCCGGCAAAAATGTCGTCTGTAGACTCCATGCATCGGTCAAAACGGTCTAGAACAAGCACATGATGGTCGTGGAAGTCGGTGGCGGTGACGAAGGCCTCAACGACGGCGGCAAAGGAGGCAAAGTTTTCTCCAAGGGCGGTGAAGCTGAGATGATCCTCGAGGCGAAATTCGCGGTCACTGGCGGCCCGAAGACCGTGGAAGCACCGCTGAAGGAGGAGCTTCTTGGACACGCACTCGTCGCAGTTGACAACGGAGTATGAAATGCCCAATGCTTCGAGAAACGCGGTGGTGGTCGCGGACTTGCCCACGCCCTTGTAGCCGTGTACTACGACTGCGGGGGCCAGCAAGGTGGGATCGCGGTTGATAAACGCATTGAGAGCGTCGATATGCTCATCGCGATGTCGGATGTACCGTTTGAGGTTGTCCAATTCCTGTTCTGTGAGACTCATGGGGAGAGAAGGGGTGGTGGAGGGTGGAGGAAGAGATGATGTTGATAGTGCACGTGGAATAGTCACGTGTAGAGTATTTGTGACACAATTATAACCTCAGATTTTGCAGCTATTTGCAACTGGTCCACTCTGTTGTTGGCAGTAATGGTAAACACTTCATATGTCCAAAAATGTCATAGAGGATGGCAGTTTCCCTTTTTATTCAAGCATAATGAGAGCAATTTGCAACGGTGGATATGAAACGTCGAGAACGTGGCTATATGTTGAACCACGATCTCCATATGAAAACAAAATGTCTTGATTCAGTGACTTGCAAATGAATAATGAAAGGAGCGGAACTGAATATCAATTCTCTGTTGAAGTTTCTGGCGAGAGATACATCCACACATTTGGACACGGTAGCTGCAAATGCTAGTCCCAGCCAGTTGCTAAATCATTTTCAAACTATCTCTATTGCACTACCCTTCTGACAAGACTTTGGCTTGCTTTAAGTATGACTTGGATTGGCAGATTCCTTGAATGAAAACAAAAGTGATTGTTTCAATCAATAGAGAAAGTGTGTGTTACATACTGGTATTTACATTTCTGGTATTCACTTGACAGACCACAGCAAGAAGCGAAAGTATTTTCTATTCATAGGATGGTTAAGCAAACCGACTTGCAACTATAATCAATCCACCATATACCGTGATCATGTACCATATTGTTGACATACATATATTTGACTGGAAGATTTGCAGCAACCGGTTTCAAGACACAACGGTACAAATTGGGACCACATGCACTGCAAACAGAAAGTACCTTTTATTCACAGAATGTGACTGAAATCCAACTTGTAACTATAACCAATTCACCATATACCATGGAAATGCGCCGTCTATAAAGAATCCTATTGGAAAGCAAAAGGTCAATACAATGGTACAAACACAAACACCAAATACTATTGTATATCGGTAGCAAGTCACGTGAAGATAAACATTCACATGACCATGCACACGTGACCGCACGGTGACTCATTTTCCCCCGCGCCGTTCCTTGGTAATCACCTTTTCTCCATTGGTCCTGCCAAATTTTTCACCGCGGGTGCGATCGCACTTGATTTCCCCAGGAATTCCCAGCGATTCCCCCCTCCTTTCTCCCCACCATCCCCAACGCGCTAGCGCCATGTTGACGACAAGACAGTTGGCAACCACGAGAATCGGCCGGATGTCGGCCCGGGCGTTGGCCACCGCCGGCACCACCGCGGGACCCTACAGCGTGCCCCCGGAATACTCGTCGCGAACTCCGCCCTACGCCAAATTGGTGGACAACTTGGCGACGGTGCGGCGATTGTTGCCCGAGCAAAAGTTGACGCTCGCGGAAAAGATCCTCTACTCGCACTTGGTGGACCCCGAGGACAGCTTGGCGTCGGCGGGGGGCCAGGTGGCCAACATCCGCGGCCTCCAGTACCTCAAGTTGCACCCCGATCGGGTGGCCATGCAGGACGCCTCGGCCCAGATGGCGCTCTTGCAGTTTATGACCTGCGGCATGAGCTCCACGGCAGTGCCGGCATCCATTCACTGCGACCACTTGATTGTAGGCAAGGACGGTGCCGAAGACGACTTGGTGCGGTCGGTGGCCACCAACAAGGAGGTGTTTGACTTTTTGCAGTCGTGCGGCGAAAAGTACGGCATCCAGTTCTGGGGCCCCGGGTCGGGTATCATCCACCAGATTGTGTTGGAGAACTTTTCCGTGCCGGGCCTCATGATGTTGGGGACCGACTCCCACACCCCCAACGCGGGGGGGTTGGGGGCCATTGCCATCGGGGTGGGAGGTGCCGATGCTGTCGACGCCTTGACGGGAACTCCTTGGGAGTTGAAGGCCCCCAAAGTGTTGGGGGTCAAGTTGACGGGGCAGTTGTCGGGGTGGGTGGCGCCCAAGGACGTCATCACCACCCTTGCGGGGATGTTGACGGTGCGGGGAGGCACGGGATACATTGTTGAGTATTTTGGGCCAGGGGTGGAGACATTGTCGTGCACGGGGATGGCCACCATCTGTAACATGGGGGCGGAGATCGGCGCTACCACGTCGACCTTCCCCTACCAGGACGCCCACCGCCGGTACTTGGCCCACACGGGCCGGGCCGCCATCGCCGACGCTGCCGACGCCGTCAACCGCGACCATGGGTTCTTGCGCGCCGACGCCGGCGCCGAGTACGACCAGGTGGTGGAGATTGACCTCAGCCGCTTGGAGCCCCACGTCAACGGCCCGTTTACCCCGGACTTGTCGACGCCGATTTCCCAATTCGGCACCACCGCCGACAAGGAGGGGTGGCCCGCCACGGTGTCGGCGGGGTTGATTGGCTCGTGCACAAACTCGTCCTACCAGGACATGTCGCGGGCGGTGTCGCTCATCCGCCAGGCGGAGGCGGCCGGCCTCAAGCCCAAGATCCCGTTCTTTGTCACCCCCGGGTCGGAACAGATCCGGGCCACCATCGAGCGCGACGGCTTGATCGACACCTTTGAGAGCAACGGCGCCGTGGTGTTGGCCAACGCCTGCGGACCCTGCATCGGCCAGTGGGACCGCCAGGACGTGTCCCCCACCTCCACCGACTACAACGCCATCTTCACCTCGTTCAACCGGAACTTCCGGGCCCGTAACGACGGCAACAGAAACACCATGAACTTTTTGACCTCGCCCGACATGGTCACGGCCATGATCTACTCCGGGGACATGCACTACAACCCCGTGACCGACGCCATCCCCCTCGACAACGGGGGCGAGTTCCGGTTCGAGCCCCCCACCGGTGACGACTTGCCTGCCCGCGGGTTCATCAAGGGCCGCGACCTGTTCTATCCGGAAGCCAACCCGGAACCTCGGCCCGACGTCCGCGTCAATGTCGATGCCAACTCGGACCGGTTGCAGCTCCTCGACCCCTTCCGTCCATGGTCCGGGGACGAGTTGGCCACCACCGTGTTGTTGCGGGTCAAGGGTAAGTGTACCACGGACCACATCTCCGCCGCCGGCGCCTGGCTCAAGTACAAGGGCCACTTGGAAAACATCTCCTACAACACCTTGATCGGAGCCGTCAACATGGACACCGACGAGGTCAACCGCGCCTACGACTTGAACGGAGATGCCTACGGCATTCCCGAGTTGATGATCAAGTGGAAGAATGAGAACCGCCCCTGGGTGGTGGTGGCGGAACACAACTACGGTGAGGGATCGGCACGTGAACACGCCGCCTTGTCGCCCCGGTTCTTGGGAGGGTCAATGATCTTGGTCAAGTCGTTTGCCCGGATCCACGAGACCAACTTGAAGAAGCAGGGGATGTTGCCGTTGACGTTTGCCGACGAGAGCGACTACGACCGCATCGCCGCGGGCGACGTATTGACCACCATCGACTTGAAGGACATGATTGCCAGGCATGGCGACAACGGCGGCACCTTGACCGTGAGGGTCACCAAGAGGGACGGGTCGTCGTTTGATATTGTCACCAAGCACACCATGTCCAAGGACCAGGTCGAATTCTTCAAGGCGGGGTCGGCCATCAACTATATCGGCAACTCAAAGAGAGAGGCCGCTTGATGCATCTGTATTTATTTCACTTCTCGAGCATTTGTACCAATAGACACCTTGTTGGAACTGTGTATTGTAATGTATTTGAATAGTAGAAGTAAAACTAGTTTCAACTATAGCCACTGCAACGGAAACATGGAAAGACATGGAAAGGAAACATGAAAACAGGCGAGCACACGGGGAACATTGCTCCATTGGTAACGTCTAGTCTAGGCGTCGATCAAGTCGTGGGACTTGTCGGCATCCTCTTCCTCTTCGTCGTCATCTTGTTCTCTGTCTCTGTCGTAGAACTCGCTCAAGATCTTGGGGCTTATTCTGTTCAACAACTCCTTGGGGTATATTCTCAACAACGACCATGCAAGGTCCAAGGACTCGAAAATAGTCCGGTTCTCGTAGGCCCCCTGGGAGATAAAGTTCTTTTCAAACTTTTCCAAAAACTCCAATGACAACTTGTCCTCGGTGGACAAGGCTTCCTCCCCAACCACCGACTTCATGGCGGCAGCGTCTCTTCCAATGGCGTACTTGGCGTACAACTGGTTGGACACATCGCCGTGGTCCTTTCTCGTCATGCCTTCACCAATGGCCGACTTCATCAACCGGGACAACGAGGGCAACACGTTGATGGGAGGGTAGATACCCCTGTTGTGCAACTGTCTGTCGACGAAAATCTGCCCCTCGGTAATATAACCCGTCAAATCGGGAATAGGGTGGGTGATGTCATCGTTAGGCATGGTCAAGATAGGAATCTGGGTGATGGACCCGTTACGGCCCTCCACCCGTCCTGCCCGCTCGTAAATGGTGGACAAATCGGTGTACATGTACCCAGGGTACCCTCTTCTGCCCGGAACCTCTTCTCTGGCAGCCGACACCTCTCTCAAGGCGTCGGCGTACGACGACATGTCGGTCAAGATGGTCAAAACGTGTCTTTCCGTCTGGTACGCCAAGTACTCGGCGGTGGTCAACGCCAACCGCGGGGTGATGATTCTTTCGATGGTGGGGTCGTTGGCCAAGTTCAAAAACAAGGTGGTTCTCTCAAGCGAGCCATTCTCCTCAAAGTCCTGCTTGAAGAACCGCGACGTTTCCAAGTTGATACCCATGGCCGCAAACACAATGGAGAAGTTCTCTTCGTGGCCGTCGTGCACGTCCTTGGTGGGTCTCACCAACCCCGCCTGACGACAAATCTGGGCGGCAATCTCGTTGTGGGGCAACCCCGATGCCGAGAAAATGGGGATCTTCTGGCCCCGGGCAATGGAGTTCATGGTGTCGATGGCAGAAATCCCGGTACTGATCATCTCCTCGGGGTAAATCCGGGCGTAAGGGTTGATGGGGGACCCGTTGATGTCCAAGTAGTCCTCGGCAAAGATCTTGGGGCCCTTGTCGATGGGGTTCCCCGACCCGTTGAAGATGCGCCCCAACATGTCCTCCGACACGGCAATCTTCAAGTTCTCGCCCGTGAACTCCACCCTCGTCTTCTTGACGTCAATGCCCGATGTTCCTTCGAAAACCTGGACAATGGCCTTGGTGCCCCGCACCTCCAAAACCTGCCCCTGGCGCACCGACCCGTCCGGCAACGTCAAGTTGACAATCTCGTTAAACCGGGGGAACTTGACATTGTCCAAAATCACCAAGGGCCCATTGACTCCGCCAACGGTGTTGTAGTTGATTCTGGGCTTGATCTTGAACCCTTCGGTCACCGCCTTTTTGTTGAGGTCGAAAAGCTCCTGATCGGTGAGAGACATGGCCACGTGATGTGTCAATTGGTGGGTTTGCTGTCGGGAGACGGCCCCGTGTCGTCGTAGTGGTCAAGATAACAAATTTTTGGTGAGCGCTGGGGGGGGGCCGTTCTGGGGGGCGTGCCTGTAGTTACGCAGCGTGCTCACAGCTACCACCACCATCGTACCCGTCACCCAATGTGGCTCACCACGTCCCAGCCGTCGCTCATGTGGAGGTTACTCTGGCGGGCAATGAGGTCCCGCAACTCCAAGTGCCGGAGGGGCCCCAGTTTGGCCCCCGGTTTGCGTGCCTTGGCCGTCTTGGTGAGCACTCGGTCCACCTCCACCATCAACTCCTCGAAATCGGCCCGGGCCCCGGGCTCCAAGCGACCAATTGGCGACGGCGGTGGCGGCGACGGGGTGCTGGCGATGGCCACTTCCTTTGCGCCCATGTAGTTTTGTAGTTGGAGGACTTGCGCGAGCACGGTTTCAAAGTTGCACCACTGGCTGAGGGCGAAGTCGCGGCCAGCGCCAAACGACAGGAGCAACACCTGCCAGTTGGTGATGATCTTGGCTAGTACCACCACAAACCGCACGTAGTCCTTGACGGCGAGCTTGTTGAAGGGCTTGTTGATGATCTTGTGGGGGATGATGATCATGTTCTTGCCGTTGGGCGCCGGTGACTGCGACCCTTCCTTGATTATGGGGATGTTGTTGAGGTCCCCGGGCCCTATAGACGTCCGCCGCACCGACGCCCGTCGCTGGTAGTTAAGGGTTTTCGACGACAACGGCAACTGGTAGGCGTTGCCTAGCTTGATGATCTTTTCTTCGGCATTCTCGATGTCCTTGGGCTCCTTGCTGTCGCCGGAGGGGTGCGGGTGCGGGTGCGGCAAGTCGTCGTCGTGATCGTCACCGTTGTCGTTGTCGTTGTCTTCCTTCTTGCCCGTTATCAACATCTCCTTCTTTTTGAGCAAGTTGTAGAAGCGAGTGTCGGGGATGAGGACCGCAAGCTCTTCCATGTACGGCAACTCCACTTTGAATAGATGCGAGAGCTGGTGCTGGAGGTGTATCATCCGCTCAAGAAACTGGTTGATCACCACCAAATTGTACCCTGTGAACTCCTCCAACTTGAGGATGGGCTGGTGCTCAAACAAGAGCCTCTTGTCGCTCTGTTGCAAAACCACGTCCCGGAGGATGCGGAAGTTGTGCCACTGGAGCTTGAATGCCTGTCTTTCCACCTGCCTGATCTTGTCGGTGTTATATTCAGAGATCAGCCGTTGCAAGACGCCCATGTCCTGGTGGAATTGCAGAATCATTTGCGTCTCTCTCCGCAAGATTTCTAGCCGGGCGCCGTCAACTTTAGCCTCCGTATCGTGTACCTGCTCTTGTAGCCCGTCGATTCGTTTCTGCATCCGGTCCTTGGCCCGCTGTATGGAGTCGGTCCGGACCCGGGCGTCAATCACGTGCAACTTGTTCAACTGAATGGCCAATGCCGTCACTGAAAGCATCGATGGCAGCGAAAGTTCGCCGTCCAAGCCGTTGTAGTTTTCGCTGGCGTCCTTGCCACGTCGAAGCCTGCCGCATATCTCGAAGATGTGGTCGATTTGCAGTCGGTACTTGCAGTTCAAATCATCTTCAGCTTTTGCATTTGCCTGTAGTTGGCGCAAGTGAAGAAGGGTTTCTTTGTCAACGGTGTTTCTGGACGGTCTCAGATCAACTGCATCGTCCTGTACTTTGACCTCAGCCATAGTCCATTCCTGAGATATGGTTGTGTCACCGGTTCTTGGATTGCCTGGTTATCGTTTCCCCAGACTTTATCTTATTGTGCTTGGCACGACAAATGGTGATACGGGTTCACCAGCGTGATGTCACGGGTCGTGTTAATGTATGGATGTAATGGTGGATTGGTGTAAATATTGTGAGTCCTGGGGTACTGGACGGGTCTATTGGTGAGTTGGTGAGTTGGTGTGGTGGTGTTGTGGTCTAGGTGTCAAGGATCTGAAGCTTGTCGCATGGTCAAGAGGATGAATACCATTTCGATGGATAAGTGGGGAAAGGTTCTTAGATTATGATTATAAATGATGCTGGGTGCTTGATATGGAGGACTCCATGAGAGTAATGAATGATACCATGTTGAAGTTGATGGTCTTCATAGCTAGTAAACTGTCAGCCTATTTGTGCACAGATAAAGAATGAAGAAATGTGCACAAGATAATGGATGAAGACGTTGAGACGAGGAGATACTCAGTACCACTATACAGCAAGTTAGTCGGGTAACACTATAGTATCTTAGTACGGTGCTTGTTAGCTTCCATTTCAAATACGAAGAAGCTGAAGCATGTCGTTTTATCTTCAGAAATGCAGTAATCGTTGCCAATTAACGGCACCTAAACAGAATCAACCAAACAGAATCAATAAAACAGAATCAATAGAACAGAACCTCATAAGCAGAATCACAACAACACAGCAGACTCACCCAAATGTACAACAACAACAAAGTAACGATGATTTAATCACCCTCTTGTACTGAGCTCAAGAAAAGCGGACCACAAATGATGTTCGCAAATGGCTGCAAAATCTTTATTTGTGCACTTCCGGGTACCAGTAAATTCTCCATTGTGAATTCCATCCTCTTCAGATATACTCTAAACAATGGTAATGGTACACATGCTCTGTTTCTACAGCATTCTAGTTACTCAGCATTGCAGTCTGTACACTATCTCATTCCAGTTCATATCCTGTAGATACGGTAGCGCAAAAGCGCATTGGAAGCCCAAACAGCAGATTGCCATGCATCTTCGTCCCAAACTGAGCGTAAGAACAGTTTATAATGGCCCAGTTACTACTTTGCGCCGTCAAGACGACATTTTCAAAGTGTTATCAGCATCTTTGTCATCATTGTCCACGGCACTGTCAACCGTTCTTGGTTTCTATTTCACAAAAGGCCTGCGAGATGTTGTCCAATTCGAACCTTTGTGGAACCTTGACCCCGAAGGCGATGCAACCGCCAGAACCACCTCGAAATTCGCCATTGCGCTCGACTCCCCGGCCCCACTCCTTCCATCCCCTTCTCACTCGCCGTTTTCGCGTAAGCGGCCTTCCATACATTGACGAGCCCCGCTAGGGCTTCCAGAACAATTCCCAATCGGTAATTTCCGCCGTTGCGACTGAAATCCACAAATCCCCCCACGGGTCCAGGGATCACCACGACACCGATGGCTTCGCTACTCAAAAAGAGCACCAGCATATGTGCCGACGACGTGGCCAGCCCCATCAACAATGAAAACCCCATCCGAATCGCCTTTTTGGGCGGCCCCAAGTCGGGCAAGACCTCCACCATCTCCAAATTGACAATGGGCAACTTCAGAGACACATACTACCCCACCAGGCAGATCAACCCCATTCTATTGAACTACCACCCTCAGTCGCGCAGTGCTCGAGAAGCGCTCGACGAATTGCGCACTTTGGCGACTCTAAACAAGACCAATGTCCGCTTGAGTCCCGTGTTGGGGTCGTTGTCCGACCGGAAGCTTCCGTCCCCGCCGGGGCAGAACTTGATCCTCAACAGCAAAAACAGCTACTATCTCACCTATTACACCAAGAAGGAGTGGGAGAAGAGCAGCGGGCCGCCGCAAACCACCCCGATTCTCGTGGAATTGATCGACACCCCCAGCTTCAACCCTCACCAGGTGGTGCCGTTTCTCGAGGCGTCGTTGTATATGAAATTGGACAAAGAGATCCTCCGCAATTTGGCCAACGAGCCCCGCAAACCGGTGCTGACCAACCCGTTGCTTGTGGCCAGTGGAGCCAGCGAGCTCAACGGCAACATCGATGGCTACTTTTTTGTCTACAGCGCCGTTCCTAGCTACAACCCCCCGGCCTACGACGACATTGGCAGTGTTGCCAGCCCAGAGCAATGCCATCCGGGTGGCATCATCGACCAATTGCCCGGGGACAGCACCTTCAACTTGCTCACCATCATCAAAGGGGCGTTGGACGAGGCATGGAAGGAGTATTATGAGTTCAAAAAGAGATGGGACCAGGGCAAGGAGTCGGACATCTTTTTCTTCAAGGTGGCACTCAAGAACATCTGGAAGGAGCAAAATGTCAACGAGAACGAGGCCATGCGACGAGAGCTTGCCCGGGAGGTGAAGCTCGTGGACAACTCGTTGGATCCCAGCGACCCCAACTGTTCTCCCCCCATCTGGATCATCTGCACCCATGCTGGCAGTCCCCTTGCCTCGCCCGTGCTTATTGAGAACGGCAAGAAACTCAGCAAGTTTTGGAAGTGTGGATTTGCGAGCATTGACAACTTGGAGGGAGACACTGAGTACGTATTGGCGTTGATGATTCGGGAGATTGTGGAGAGAAAGAGGCTCCAGAAAGGAAAGAAACTTTAGCGCAGGAGGTTGCATATTGTCAAGAAGTTCATTGCGGCTGTAGAATGAGTACCCGCATGGTTCAAAGTACCCATTGAGGATGATTGAAAGCGATTGGAGTCAGGTTGTGATTGCAAACAATTATTGTACCCAACCAATAGCGGGAAACGGATGGCAGAACCTACGATGTATAGCACCTATGATGAACACAATCCCAACTTTATCACCAGACACAGAATTCATCGACATTGGCAGGCTTTTCAACGATTACAAACTCACTACAACTCACCACAGCCCACGACAACCCGCCTTACCAACTACGGTCGGGACTAAATCAGAGATAGAACCATCTAGACAAATCAAAACTGTATATTGCATGGACAAACTCAAAATGTATACTGCACGAGTGAACCAGGACATCGTCATCGACTCAAGCGTCGGCAAAGGCCACCCCCAACTCGCTGTCGCCCTGGCCGTAGTACAAGAACCACTTGCCCTTGAACTGGACGATGCCCTCGCAAAACACCACCTTGTTGACCTGGCCCTCGATCTCGTTCTGCTGCTGGGGCGTGAGAATGGGGGTTTCAAGCCGGGCCACAGGACCGGCACGAATGTCGTCATAGTTGATCAACATCTGGCTCACGGTGTACGAATCCTTGGGCAAGTTGTATCCGCCGGTGGTGGCGGTGTTGTAGATGAGGATCCACTGGTTCTTGCCGTTGTCGAGCTTGATGGGGGCCGGGCCGCTCTCGATCAACTTGTTCTCGTGGGGCAACACCCGCTTGGCAAAGGTGTTGCCAAACAAGTTGTCGTTGACCAACCTCCAGTGCACCAAGTCCGGCGACTGGGCCAAGTGGAGGTCGGAGTCGCCCCAGATCATGTAGTAGTTGCCGTCGGGAGCCCGTTCCGTGAACACGGCCCCCGACTTGCTCCATTCGTTGCGGATCAACACCTCGTTGTTGGAGGTGATGGCGATGTCGTTCCAGTACGAGGGCACAAACGACGGGTACTTGGTCCAGTGGAACAAGTCCTCGGAGGTGGCCACGCACAACCGGGCCTTGTTCAAGTCGTAGGCGGTGTAGGTGACTACAAACAAGTTGGAGACGGGGTCGCGGACGATACGGGGGTCCTCGATGCCCCCGCCCTGTTCGTAGGGCTCGGTGGCGGAGAGGATGGGCTTTTTGAACTTGACAAAGTCGACGCCGTTGTCGGACCATGCGAGCCCCACCGACGACACCTTCTGTTTGTTCTGGGCCCGGTAGAGCAAGTACACCTTGTCGTCGACGACGATGGCGGTGGCGTTGTAGAGGTAGCCGTTTTCGAACTCGACGCTGGGGTCGGGGGAAAGGATGGGGTTGTGCTTGTAGCGGGTGAAGGGGCCGATGGGGAACGATTTGGGGGGGACGTAGTGGCGGTCTCCGTCGGAGGAGTGCCTGGACACTATGGGGATCATCATGGTGGAGGGAGGCAAGGAAGGAGGGAGGAACGAAGGGGACGAAGGAAGGAGTAGGAACGGGTCAGATGAATGGAAGGGATTGTAGTTAAGGGTGAGGAACTGCTATTGAAACGAGGCGATAATCACTGTTGGGATTGTGGGGAAGCTGTCGAGGAACAGGTATTGAATCGAGAGGTAATTGCTGAGTGTGGGGTACAATTGGTGAGCTTGAGAATTGCTGTTGATGTTGAGGAATAATGACAATGATCGATTGCGGGCGCTCCTGTCGATCGAAGAACAACTGCTATCAAAGAGATCAGCTCTATCTGGTCAAGGAATACTGCGTCGAAAGGGGTGCTGTCGCAACAAAGAGATGGCTATTGCAATTGAGATAGGTTGCTTGCGATAAAGAGCAACTGCTGGTCGATCGAGAGTATCTGTTTCCAGGGAGACTTTTCTGTCAAGGAGCTTCTGCGCCAGTCGAAACTACAAGTCAAAGAACAACTACTACACTACCGCGAATGCAGCGACTAGAACGGCAACTGCGGCTGCAAGGTTCAATTAAGGTTGCGGCTGCACTCGCGAGGGCAATCGGGGTTGCAATTGGCGGCAGCGACGAGGCAGGCGCAATAACCGTTGGTCGTTCCAGGGGCAACGCACCACAAATAGGGGGTCAGGTGCTTAGGGGGTAATTGGCGGCTATTGGGGTCACCAGCCACGACCGCGACAAGCAGGCGAGGCAATGGTCGCCCAGGACGACGACCAACAGCCCTAACGGCAACACACGGCTATGGACGGCAACACACGGCTAAGGTGGTGCCTGGGAGACCGATGACACCGCCAACAGCGTGCCGCCGACCCCGGAAAAATATGGGGTAGATGACGTCAGTGTCGCTTTTTACGTGACGCATCGCCGGCAATCCGCGACAGAAAAACGCGACAAAAACCTGACGGTCTTGTGAACAAAAACCGCCATCAGTTGTGCCCACCGTGTTCTCCGTGCCCATCTGCCCACCAACACCACCCGTGAGCCCCTTCTGCCGCTTCACGTGACCAGGGCAACATTGATGCCCCATTGACAACATCCACACCGCACTACCAGGATGGGCCAGTTATTGTCGCACCCCATCGAAGACAAGGACATCGACCACGGCAGCCACCGCACGGTGTCGTACTGCGTAGGGTCGATGCAAGGGTACCGCATGACCATGGAGGACGCGCACGACGTGCGCATCAGCGACGACGAGTCGTTGGCGGTGTTTGCCGTGTTTGACGGCCACGGCGGCAGGCAATGTGCCGACTACCTCGCGGGCCACTTGCCCAAGTTGGTGTACCAGCGGTTGCAGCGCCACTTGGCCGACACCGGCGGCCCCGCCACCAACCCCGGGCCCGCGCACAAACCCGACCCCAGCGCCTTCCGCACCCTTGTGTCCGACTGCTTCTTCAAGGTGGACCACGACCTCTCGCACCACGCCAACTTGGTCAACTGCGGGTCCACCGCCATAATCGCCGCCGTGGTGGCGCACCGGTACGTGGTGGTGGCCAACACCGGCGACTCGCGGTGCATCATGTCGGTGGCGGGCCACGCCAAGACCATGTCGTTTGACCACAAGCCGGGGACGATGGGGGAACGGGTGCGGGTGGAGAACAGCAACGGCTACATTCTCAATGGCCGCATCAACGAGGTGCTTGCGTTGTCGCGGGCGTTTGGCGACTTCAAGTTCAAGTACCCCTATGTGGAGGAGCCGCGCAACAAGTATGTGCGTGCCAACAGCAAGTACTACCAGCACCAGTTGGTGCTGTACCCGCCGGAGTTGTTGCAGGTGACGGTGGAGCCCGACGTGATGGTGCACGACATGGAGGCGGCGGCGAGCGGCGAGCCCGAGTTTGTGGTGGTGGCGTGCGACGGCATCTGGGACTGCTACAAGAACAGCCAGTTGATCAAGGTGATCCGAGATAAGCTCGGGGCGGGGTGGCGGTTGCCGCGCATCATCGAGCACGTGTTGCACGACTGTCTAGCCATGGCCAACAACTACACGGGCATCGGGTTTGACAACATGACCATCATCATTGTGGCGGTGCACCGCCACGGCGACCTCGAGGACTGGTACCGGACCATGCAGGACAAGGTGCTTCGAGAGAAGGGGTTGGCGTGAGGGAGCCGGGGAGGGGG
>NBZC01000078.1:0-67956 GCA_002245345.1 Scheffersomyces stambukii
CACCCCAGCCCCGCCGTCCCCGCCATGGTGCTCTCCCACGCCATCGCTGCCGATGGAACCCACATTTTCCACAACTCCACGGGGCAAAAGTACTTGTTCTTGACCGGCACCAACGCCGTGGAGGTGGCCGACACCCTTCCTGCCATCTACGCCAAGTACGCCGCCGCGCAGTCGGTGATCTCGTGCGTGGTGGGCATCATCCGCCTCAAGATCAACTCCTACGTCATCGTCGCCGACAAACACACCGTCACTGCCACCATCTTGGGCCACGCCATCGCCAAGATCGACCTGTTCAAAGTCTTGCCCGTGGCCAACAACGAATTGGCGTCGTCCAACGCCGAAGAACTGGCGTACCTCAAGTTGTTGCACCAGCACTTGAACAACGCCACCTTGTACTTCTCCCCCGACAACAGCTACGACGTCACCAACTCGTTGCAGCGCCAGTTCACCGCCCCCAACTTGTCGGTGGACAACCGCTTCTGGTGGAACTCGTACTTGTGCCAGGACTTGCTCTCCCGCGGAGGCCACGCCTTTGTCACCCCCATCATCTACGGGTACGCCAAGTCGCACACGGCGGTGTTCAACGGCCCCTCCCACTCCCTCAACTTTGCCCTCATCACCAGACGCGCCACCTCCAGGGCCGGCACCCGCTACTTCCGCCGGGGGATCGACGAGGACGGCAACGTCGCCAACTTCAACGAAACCGAGCAGATATTCACCTCCAAGGACAACCACGTGTACTCCATCTTGCAGACCAGAGGGTCGGTGCCGGTGTACTGGGGTGAGATCAACAACTTGCGCTACAAGCCCAACTTGGTGATCTCGTCGCAGTCGGCCCTCAATGCCACCGCCGCCCACTTCACCCAGCAGGTGGATTTGTACGGCGACAACTACTTGGTCAACTTGGTCAACCAGAAGGGGTACGAGTTGCCCGTCAAGCTGGCGTACGAGTCTGCCGTCGACAACTTGCCCGAGAAGTTGGCCGCCCACGTCCACTATGTGTACTTTGACTTTCACCACGAGTGCAAGGGCATGCGCTACGACCGCATCAAGTTGTTGCTCGAGCGCTTGATCCAGTTGGGGTACGTCAGCGACAATTATTTCCACTACGACTACTCCAACAAACGGGTGCTCTCCACCCAGGACAAGATTGTGCGCACCAACTGCATGGATTGCTTGGACCGCACCAATGTGGTACAGGGAACCATTGGCCGATGGGTGTTGCAGAATCAGCTCACCCGCGCCGGGTACATTGCCAAGGAGACGGTGACGCCCTTCGAGGTGCTTGATCCCCAGTTCAACTTGTTCTTTCAAAACTTTTGGGCCGACAATGCCGACGCCGTGTCGTTTGCCTATTCGGGAACGGGGGCATTGAAGACCGACTTTACCCGTACTGGCAAGAGGACGTACCGGGGAGGACTCAGTGATCTCACCAACTCCATCACCCGCTACTACAAGAACAACTATCAGGATGGCCATCGCCAGGACTCGTACGACTTGTTTTTGGGCAACTATCGGCCGTACCAGGACTCGGTCAAGTCGCCTTTTGTTGACAGACGGCCGGCGCTCATCCAGCTCTTGCCCTATTTGATGGGCACGTCGTTGTTGGTGTTGCTCGCCATTTTGTACTATCCCCGGGGATCGGTGTTTGATGTCAAGAATTTGATCATCATTGGAGGGTGCTTGTTGTTTGACTTGCGGGCGTTGGCGTACATCAGCCGCGATGGGTATCAGTTTGTCAACTGGCCCAAGCTCGCGGCGTTGGACTGCTTGAAGAAGGTGGAGGTGTTTGACGGCGAGGGTAAAGTCAGTGGCATTCGCTATGTGGAGAAGGAGCACTACAAGAGTGTGGGCAAGAAGAAGAGCTAGTTATATATGGAGAAGGTTGAATAGGGGAGCAGTTGAGTAGAAATGTTACAAAGTAGAATAGAGATAAGTTAAAAAATGTGAGTATCAAGTGAGGAGGGTGTGTTTTAGTTGTGTGGGATTTGTAAAGCCTGCCGGGTGGAAGTGTAGGAGATTTAGGAGGTGTCAGCAGTGTAAGATAGGGGAAGTTGGTGGAAAGGTATACAAGGATAGCTGTGCAAGATAAGAAATGTAAAATGTTACATGTGAGAAGTGTAAGAAGTGTAAGTTTATGATTTTTAAGAAGCTTGAGAAGTGAACATAGAAAGCGTAAAAAGATTGTGAAGTGTGAACGTTTTAGAAGTGAAAAATGTGTGAAAAGTGGACTGTGTAAGAAGTATAAGGAGTGATGAAAGCGTCAGAAGTGTAGGAAGCGTAGAAATGTAAGAAGTGTAGGATGTGTAAGAAGTGAAAAGTGTAGGAATTGCAAGAAGAATAAGATGTATAAGATATGTTAGATGTGTAAGATATGTTAGATGTATAAGATATGTTAGATGTGTAAGATATGTTACATGTGTAAGATGTGTAAGATGTGTAAGATGTGTAAGATGTGTAAGATGTGTAAGATGTGTAAGATGTGTAAGATGTGTAAGATGTGTAAGATGTGTAAGAAGCGCAAGAAGTATAAGAAGTGCAAGAAGTATAAGAAGTACAAGAAGTATAGGAAGAGCAAGATATCCAAGAATACATGAACCGTTTCCTCGAAGCCTGAATTGACTAAACGACACTCAACTCAGGCAATGGTACTCAAAGATGCAACAGGCTTGGTAAAGTACAACAGAGCAAAAGAAGCAGCCACATATTCTACGGCAGTTGTCGAAGGAACCGGTCATAGATATTGAACAGCCACAGGTCTGGCCAAGGAAATGCTAAGCTACGAAGAAGTGGATGCTACATAGGAAGCACAGAAGCAGGGAATGAAGCAAAGCAAGTAGAAAGCAAGAAGCAACCAAGGAGAAACTTCTGCTGGCAAAATCACACTCAAGCAGACAAATACAAAGATACCACCTCAACCATCATAGAACACAACGCCCCATCGTGGACCAAACCACCAGTCTACACCGAGTCAATCTCCTAAACCTCAGTCCACCCGGTCCGCCTCCATCCATCAACCCAACTTGCTGCACACAAACTCCACCGCAAACCACGGTAAACTACCCACGCCCTTCCTCGCCCCACCACCCCGCTCTACTCCTAACCAATTGCCCAATCACGTGGGCCTCCAACACCACCACCTCTCTGCTCGGTCACGTGGCCCCCCAGCACCACCCCACAGTCCTCCACCAAACCGATTGCAAAACCACTGGAAAATTTGTTTGCCGCACCTTTGGAATTTCCCTTCTCCACCACCAAAGTCCTGGATTGCTCGACTGTGCAGCAGCTGTTATCGTATCTACCCCGTTAGGCGCATCCTCATAGTAGGCTTGGTGTGCGCAACCCCTGGAAATAATCGATCCGCCGCCTGCCATGTCAGATATCTTGGAAATGTCGTTGGACGACATCATTGGCGAGAAGAAGGCCACCCGCAAAAAGACGGCACCCCCCTCGAGAACCCCGGCCGCAAAGGTGTCGAAGCCGGGGCGCGGGTCGTCACGGTCGCGGTCGCGCCGCAGACCCGCCGCCAGCTCGCTCCCCCACCACATTGCCCACGAGGCAGGGTCCCGGCCCGTGTTGCGAGTGAGAAACATCCACCCCGACTTGAACGGCAAGGACTTGTCGGAGCTCTTTGGCCAGGTGTCCCCGGTGGACTTTGTCAAGTTCGATACCCACAACGAGAGCATCGCCTACGTGTGTTTCCACAACGACAATGCCGCCAGCAACTCCGACGCCATTGCTCGCTTTGACGGCAAGAAGGCCATGGGCAACGTGTTGGTGGTGGAAAACGCCATCTCGCTCGCTGACAGGATCCAGATCAACCCCGTGCGGGAGGGCAGGGGCTCGGGGAGGCGCAGAAGAGGCCGCGGCGGCGAGGGCTCGCTGGAGCAGAGCGACAGCGCCAAGGCCAGGGCAAGGAAGCCCAAACCGGTGAAGAAGAGTGCCGAGGAGTTGGACAATGAGTTGAGCGACTACATGAACGCATCTGCCGATGTGGGACGGGACGAGGAAATGAAGACGGAGGAGTGAACAAGGGAGTGTTGGTGACGACAGAGTGGTGCGGGACATGAACATCTAGAGGAGACCGGGGGCAAAATTGGGACGGATAGGAGGCGTGGAGGCTGCGAAGCTACCAAACTTGCTTGTGGTTGATAATTTGAAGTGGAGACCACAGTCAGGGGTGGTTATGATTGCTGTATATATGATCACATCGCCACTGCAATAACTCATAGTTGGATAAGACAATCACAAAAGACAATAGAGAATGAAGAAAACCAAAGTACCTCTACGTTGGCATTGCAATCACCACAATCACGAAAGTCAATAGAGAATGAAGAAAACCAAAGTATCTCCACACTGACACCGAAATCTCCACAATTTCATCCAGTTTGTGAGGATGAAAAGGAAAATCGCTGCAAATACCATGACATCATCCTGAGTCCAATTACACTTTCTCCGGCCCTCTCCTCCCATTTGAGCTCTATTATCGACCTTAGCCACTTCTTGTACCATAAGACAGTCATATTTAAGGGCACTTTTGTTCCGTTTACCTTGTCCCACGCTCTAAGTTCCATACCTCAAGCTCCATACACTTGTTCCATACTAGTTGCATGCTCCAGCTACACTCTTGTCACATTCCATGTTCCATTCCTGTATTCTATCTGTATTAGCTATAAATATAAATATTAGCCAGCCTAACGGCCAACTATCGTTGCACACCCATCAACCCATCCCCTGGGTCAACTCCACCATGCTGATGTACAACTTTTTGGTTCTCTTTCTCCACGTCTTGCCATAGTACAAAGTGGGCACAATGAAGGCAATAGACACAAAGTCAATTACCGCCAATGCAATGTAGGTATTGGAGGTGCCCGAGCCGTCGAGCCAGGGCGAACAGGCAAAGGTAAAGACGCATGCCAAGGTATTGTTGATGATGGACACCCCCACCATCCCCTGGATGACAATGGCAGGGTAGGCATCCATCAAGTACGACATGGCGGTGTCACCAATGGAACCCCAACCAAAACCAATAAACCCAAGCCCGACATAAATCACCTGCCATGGCCATTCCTTGGCAGCACCAACACCAAACATAATGAGCCCCACGGGCGAGATCACAAGGGTGGTGAACAACAAGTAGAGACGGTACTCGGGTTCCATGATACCGTTGTTGCGCTTGGCAAGCCACAACACGTGCTTGTCGGACAACCAACCCGACATCACACACCCAATGACGGCTCCAATCAAGGTGGCTACATTCATCACTGCCACCCCCGTCTCCGACTTGTTCCAAGGGTCGTCGTAGAAATAGGTGTCCTGAGTCGTCAAGAAGAACGTCATGTACGCATCCTGCAACCCCCACAAGAGCCCTGAGAGCCACACTGCGGGCAAGGTGAACACCTTGAAGTACACCACAAACCGCTTGACGTACTGGCGGAAGCCGTAGCCTTTAAGGTAGGGGGCCGGGGTGATCAAGGCAATGCGCTGGAGGTAGGGCTTGAGCGACTCAGTGGTGGATTCGGGGTCGCAGCGGCTTTCAAACTGGCGAACCTGGTCCCACGACTTGTCGCTCTTGAAGACGTTGTCGTCGAGGGCTGCGGCCTTCTTCTCGCCTACCTCTTCGGTGGTGGCCACCACGTCGAGGTCGTCGTCCTTCTTGTTGTTGTCCTTCTCGTCGTTGGCATTGTCACGAGGGGCACCTTGGTCGGGTCTTTCGCTGCGCTGGGACTCCAACACCGGCGAGTAGAAGGTTCTGTCAAACACCGTCTCCTCGCAGGCAAACAACACGAGGATGACGGTCAATCCGCAGATGATGGCCCCCCACCACCCCACCCAGCGGAAGGTCATGGATTCCGAGATGATGTGGGCCACCAATGGTCCGAGAAACGAACCCACGGAGGTGGCCAAGATGTACACCGTCAAGACCGACCCCAACTGGTGCTGGAAAAAGATGTCCGAGAGCGACTGCTGGACCTGGGCCTCGGCACAGGCCTCGGACATCCCCACAAACGCCTGGGACCAGATGGTGTCGGAGGTGCGGCGGGACACGGCAAACCACACCGACCCCGCGGTGCCCGCCACCAAGCACACAATGTAGGTGATGCGGCGGCCGTAGAGGGAGGAGGCAGGGGCGAAGAAGATGCACGACCACCCGATAAAGAGGAAAAGCACCCCGGCGCCGGTGTTCATGGCATCGTAGGAGATGCCGTAGATCTCGTTGAGGGAGTCCTGGGCGGCGCCGGCGTCGTTTGAGGTGGCGGCGGTGAGGGCGGTGATGAAGGACACCAACACAAAGTGCCACATCTTGCGGGACACCGACCAGTTCAAGGGGTCGTTGGGGGAGTCCGAGGGCTGCGGGAGCAAGATGATGCCATCGCGGTTACGCTTGAGCGGGCGCCCGCCCGAGGAGATGGACGACTGGTCGTTGCCGACAAAGATGTTGGTGGTGCCGGGGATGAAGTTGTCGTCGTAGTAGTCGGTAGCAATGATGGTGGACATGGTGGTTGGGTTGGGATCAGTTATGCAGTTGTTTTAGTTGTGCAGTTGTTATGCAACTATGCAGTGAGTTGTGTAGTTGAGTTCTGCAGTTAACAATGCGCTTCAAAATGAAGTGTGGTGCAGATCGAAGTGTAGTCTAGGGTACCAGGGTAGTTCCAATTAGGACAAAGGCAGTTCTAGCAGTTCTAGTTCTAGCAGTTCTAGTTCTAGCAGTTCTAGCAGTTCTAGTATTGCAGTAAGGATCCAGAGACGACCTAGAAGGATCTAGCGAGGATCCAGCGGTCTGTGGTTGTAAAGAGGATCCAGCGAGGATAAGCGGGGTTCGAGCAAAGGTCTATGTGCAGTTCGAGCAGCAGCAGCAGCGGGACGGCGCGGGCTAACTTGGCAGGCTATCAGCGGGGTTGAGCGGGGCGGGTGTCAGTAGCACATCGTGTGACCGCTCGAGAGGGGCAGAAAGTGCAAAAGCGGGGCAGCTGGACGCAAAACAGCGGGATTCACGATGGGGAAAAAATGTCTGGTTCGACGGCGGCGGGGAAATAGACAAAAAGCAGCGACAGATGCGAACGAAACAGACAGCAAAAGTAGCAAGCCACACGGCAGAGGTCCTGGGGAGGAGGAAATGTGGTGAAAAATTTTGGCCCCGTATGGATGCGAAAAATTGTCTGGCGGTAAAATATTTTTTAGCAACGGATGTGGGATTGTGCGTGAAAAAGAAATACCATTGTGTGCACGTGATGGCATCCGAAGTGCCGTTCGGTCGCGTGACTGAGGAGTGACCCAGGTGTTGTGACATCTACGTGATTCCAGTTATCATATTGCACGTGCATCAGACCACGTGATAATGTCCTCTGCTCGGTAACGTGACCGGGCAACCTCCAACATAACCACCCTCCCTTCTGTCTCTCCTGTTGCAACTGTCACTGCCCCTCCCCCACCGTTGTCCTTGCCTCACGTGCCATGTCGGGCCTAGACAAATCGCTCATGTCGTGGGCAGACGACTTGCACCAGATCAAGGGCGGGGTGGCCCAGTTGCAGGCCACCTTGAACAACTTGTTGGCCAAGGCCCCGTCGCCCCACGACTACCTCGCGTTGGTGCTGGCGTTGGACGCGCCCCGCACCGCCCCGGACGCGTTCGTGGACCGTGTGCGCCTGGCGTTAGCCTCGCCCCACACCCGGGTGGCGGTACGCCTCCGCCAGTTGTTCGAGGCCGGCCAATTGCCGTTGTTGTTGGCGTTGTCCAAGATCAACTTCAAGTCCAACAACGCCGACCGCTTTGTAGGCTACCTCTTGGACTACACGCCGCCCCTCGACGTGGCCCGGGGCGTGCCCCAGGAGTTGCTCCGGGGGTTGACCCCGGGGGGTTTGGACACCCCTGCTGCCATTCCGCTCGTCGACCTCTACACCTATCCGCCCCCGCTCCCCACCATTGCCGACCAGGGCTTGCTCAACAGGATCACCACCGACAAGTCATACCGCCAGCCATCCGACTTCTTGGAGCTGGCCGCCTCCACCTTCAACGCCAACCACAATGCCAAGTTGGCCCTTCGCGGCCGCGGCCTCATCGACCTCTTGCTCCTCGAGATCTTGGACGACGCCTACCCCAACATGGACGAGCACGACATCGACGCCGTGTGCCGCCGCTTGCTGGCGCCCGTGATCTTGGCCAAGTTGGCCTTTGGCTACAACTTGGTCGACCACGTCAAGTTCAACTTGTCGTCCCACGCCGACACCCACGACAAGGTGGAGGTGATCGCCCGCATCTTCTTGAGCTACATCGCGGGGTTGTCGGTGTCGGGCGTCGCCGTCGACGACATCAAGGCCTGGCTCCGCAAGCTCTTTGAGCCCATCTACAAGGACATCATCGCCAGCTACAACCCGGCGTCCAAGATCGCCTTGTCGGAGCTCAAGTTTTTGCTCCAGTCCGTGTCCAACGCCTACAAGTTCCCCTCCGACAACATCAGCTTCGACACCACCCAGCTTGGCACTGACCCGTTTGTGGCCCAGCTCGCCGTCGCGGGCGAGCCCGTGGGCATCGGCACCTCCAGCATCAGCTTCGAGGAAGCCCAGGACCGTGCCGCGGGCGACATCTTGAACGACCCCGACCGCATGCGCAAAATCGTCGCCCTCTTGATCGACAACTACGTGGCCAGGGACCTGCAGTTGCGGAACCGCCCCCACTCGCCGTCGCCGTCCTCCACAGGGGTGTTTGCCCACACCGAAGCAGTTCCGCCCCCTGACTCCCCGCTGCCGCAGCTGCCCACACCCTACAGTCCCCAGATATTGCCCTCCGCCGCTGGTCCAGACGCAAATACCAACTCAACCCCTCCGGATGCAGCCGTGCCCGGGTTGAGTCCCGAATATTCCCCACAGGAGGGTCCCCACCAGAGCCTCCCCCAACAGATGCTTCCTCCGCCGGGTATCCCACAACAGGAGGCTCCGCAGGGAGTGTCGCTGTCCTGTGTGCCGCCCACCATCATGGCCCCCACTATTCTGTCGGCCGTGCGAGATGGCATCGACTCCAACGCACGAAACGAGTTGTATGCTTTCCTCGGGCTGCACCATCTCACCCCGGACTACGAGTTCCACCATGCCGGAAACGATTTTCGGGCCACAGTCAAAGTCAAAGGAATAGTGTTGGGGGTGGGGTTTGATGTCAACAAGAAGATAGCGGGGTGGAAGGCGGCAATGTGCGCTTTGACCAACATCGACAAGCTAGGTGAATTGGAGTTGAAGTAACTATTCTACATAGCGAGATCACAGTATCACTTGTAATATTACGCAATTGCTAGTTACACTATAGTGAGTTAAAAGCATCTTGTTGGTCAGACATTTTCTGGTGTGTCTGTTTGAGGAGTTGTCAGAAAGACATTTATTGGGTGCAAAGTTGGTCAGCGCAGCCGTCGACAGGCGAATTGGGCTTGAAGTGACGGGCTCTACATAGCGCGATCGCAGCATCTCTTGTAGTATTACGCAATTGCAAGATATACTGTAGAGAGTTAGAGGGTCTGTGGTGTGTTGTTGGTCAGACATTTTTCAGGTTTACGGTGCTCGAGTAGCTAGCAGACAGACATTTTTCAGGTTGCAGGGTCTGTTTGAGCACCGACAGACATTTTCAGGTGTGATGTAGCTTGATCTACTTTCTTCTGTCGGCAGACGTTTTTGGGTTGCAGTGTCTCTGAGCAGCCGTCTTTCTGTCCGAGAACAAACAGTATTCATTGTGTATGCTTGTTTGATTTCTTGCCAGACCTACAGAGTCAAGACACGGTTCTAAAATGTCTCCACCTCAAAGCTCTGATTGATTTTGTGTCTAAAATCGGTGTCCCAATGACTTGGTGTCAGATAATATGGCGTCTGACTGGTGTCTGACAGATGTCTGATTGGTGCCTGATTAGTGTCTGTGGTTTTAGTGTCTGAATTTTGGCATCTGAATGACTACGTGCCTGAATAACTTGGCACCCAAAATCTTGGGCTGGGGGTCTCATCAACTTGATCCCTCACCAACCCCTACACCCTCTGATGCCCCAACCCGTCTTCCTGATGTCGCCAATTTGACTGCTCTCAACCAGCTACCCATCTGATCGTCAAAGTGTCTGCTCGCAATATGACTGCAAATTTGCAACCCGACACCGCAGAAATATTTTTTGTGGGTGCCGCCTGTAGACAGGACGCCCGGACTGTCAGCCAATCACATTGTGGCAATACCGGCGAAATTTCTTTTTGGCCACTTCCGGTCCCCAGGTCGGATCTCGACCCTGGCTTTCTTTTTCTTTTTGGTATTTATAATAATTTCGCTTTAGCGGTTGATGATGAATATATAAGAAATTGTTTTTGTCGATTCCTGCAAAAATTTTCAATCTGCTTCTTCTTCTCTTGTGATTGCAGCCCACTCCACTCGAGCTTATCTATTCCATTATAACCAGGTAAAATGTCTGACCACAAGATCCCCCAATTCACCGTCGGCGACTACGCCTCGTTTGCCCTTGCTGGTGCCATGGGTTGTGGTGTTACCCACGGGGCCATGACCCCAATTGATGTCGTCAAGACCAGAATCCAATTGGAGCCCACCGTCTACAACAAGGGGATGTTTGGATCCTTCAAGCAAGTGATTTCCAGCGAAGGTGCTGGTGCCCTTTTGACCGGGTTGGGTCCTACCGTTCTTGGGTACTCGTTGCAAGGTGCCTTCAAGTTTGGTGGTTACGAATTGTTCAAGAAGAACTTTATTGAACAATTGGGTTACGACACCGCTAAGCAGTACAAGAACTCCATTTACATTGGTTCTGCTGCTTTGGCTGAATTCTTTGCCGACATTGCCTTGTGTCCTTTGGAAGCCACCAGAATCAGATTGGTGTCGCAACCAACCTTTGCCAACGGGTTGATTGGTGGGTTCACCAGAATCTTCAGAGAAGAAGGTGTCGGATCTTTCTACAACGGTTTCACCCCTATCTTGTTCAAGCAAATTCCTTACAACATTGCCAAGTTTTTGGTTTTCGAAAGAGCTGCCGAAGCCATCTACAATGCCATCCCAACTCCAAAGGCTGAATTGTCTTCTGCCGGTAGCACCGTTGTCAACTTGTCTGCTGGTATCATTGCCGGATGTGCTGCCGCCATTGTCTCCCAACCCGCTGACACCTTGTTGTCCAAGGTCAACAAGACCAAGAAGGCCCCAGGTCAATCTACTGTTGGTTTGTTGATCCAATTGGCCAAGCAATTGGGTATTTCTGGTTCCTTCACCGGTTTGCCAACCAGATTGGTTATGGTTGGTACTTTGACCTCGTTGCAATTCACCATCTACGGCACCTTGAAGAAGTCCTTGGGCTGCCCACCTGCCGTTGAATTGTAAGCTAGCTTGCTGTTTGACCATGCCCATCACCACTGATTTGTATTTTCATCACCACCACGGGAAGAGCAACGACTGGGGATTTACATCACACTACATTTTTGCCCTTTGAATAGACATCACTAGAGGTTATATTTATTTAATTGATAGAGCTGCACTTCCACATAGACTGGACATTTGTCCTTGATCCCCGCCCATGACACCTTGCCACCCCTTTCCCCCTTGATTATGTACCATTGCATGGTTTGTCATTACTGTAATTAGTTTATATGTTTTAGTTCTATTTTTTCCGCAATGTGTTTTGCTCTCCATCAACTTCCCCTTCTAGTACATATTTGAAATAACACCTATTGCGTAATCAGGACACATGTGGTGATATCATCGGCCGTAAGGTACGACCATCGACCATCGGTCGAACAAAAACAATGAAAAATAAAATTTTTCTGCATCCGGTAACAGGACGGTAAACGGTTACGGATGTTTCCGGTTTTAATGATAAAAGCGCGCTAATGCCGATGCTTACGTAATAGGCAAGGTAAAGCGACATTATGGTGACAGAACGACGGCCATTTGGCCAATACTCCGGCGGCTTTTCTTGATGTGGTAACCCCAGTCCGACAACTGAGGCGGCACTCGGGCCAACACGGTAATGTCTGGACAGTAGTAGGGCCCGTGCACTGCATCGAAAGCGGTGTGGGTGTCTTTGGTACAACAAAGAACAAATGGTACTTTGCACACCCTGGATCCCGGAGGATTCAGGCTCTGGCTTTGTTCCCAGAGATATTTTTGCCAGAACCGGGGGTACGACCGGAAGTCGTACACGTGTCACTTGCTTGACACAAACTCCATAGTCAAAGTCTTGACGTGGAGAACAGGCAGATTGGTGCTGTGCGTTGCATCAGGGTTGTACAAGCGTTGAGTATGAAAGGGTCAGCAGGTGCTATGTGATAGGAAGACATTTAGAAGATTGGGTGTAATTGTTTCGCTGCCATAGTTGCCTGTTGTGTGATATGATTAAGTAGATCAAATATGAATGCAGAGCTTTTGCAACCAATACCTTGGACTGTATACAATAGTGGGTGCCTTAGACGTAGTGTTTATTCAAGCGGATGTCTTGTGACATTGAGATTGATGTACGCCACTCTCGGAAACACTTGATTCCTCTGTATTGTCAGTACCAGCAACACATCTGGGCCTTTGAAACGTGAATCACAACGATTGATGAAACGCTTACAATAAATGATGGATCAAACACATTACAATATAATCTCAACAATTCATTGACAAGAGTAAATCACCTCGTCCTCAGATTAATGCATTTCCTAAAGTAAGTACCAGACTCTGCACTCTTGCGAACATATACGATACCCGGTTCACTTGCCCATGGAGCCGACGCAAGCATCAATTCATGTCAAAGTAGCAAGTCAAGATCCATTCACAGCACTGGCACCGACAAACACCATGGTTAAGCAGACGGTAATAACAAAAGCAGAATTGCCATGACACGCCTTGGGCTGCCGTTGTCTTGCTCGAGCTTCGACTAGAAATAAAGGAAATTGTACATCATTTATCAATGCTTGCAAATGGCCTGGTCTCGTAACTGAAGGTGTGGGCAGCATGCGCTATGACCCCACTATCCAAATGAGGAAGTAATTTAACTATTTTGGAAATTGGCTGATGACAACTATGCCAGGGGTCGATGACATTTCAAGTGGTTGTTTTCCTGAGCAAGGGTTTGTCGGGTGGTTCGGCAGATTGCGCATTGTCCAGAACCGCAATCGGCAGCCGCAAAAATTCGGTGGGGTCACCATTTGATTGCCGTTGGGATGTGGAAGGAAATGGCATCGCCTCGTTTTTCTTTTGCTTTCTTCTTTTCATTGGTTTCTGTTCTAGCGTTCGTAATAGCAATCAACGATTGTTGCCAAAACCGCCCAATCCAGCGCCAGTTATCTGTCGCTCCGGAAGATGGTGAGGATCGCCACCGAAAAACAGCAACAATCGCCCTTTTTGGGCTTAATGATGCACTATTTGGATGTAGCGGAAATTTACTAAGCGATGGATGCTCGTAACCCTTGGTTGTTTTCTACGATGGAAATGGAACAATTTCATAGAGCGACTGTACACAATAATATTGCATGACGGCACGATTGCGTTCGGATGTTTGGGGTCGCTCGTGCAGCGTCATCGCATCGTATAAATAGGCCAGCATTAGCTGTGCTGGTTTCGATAGAATTGGGGTGATAGCGCAACAAGATGATTTTTGCACCCGTATTTTTGGTTCTCTTCTTATTGTTCCAGGTCCAGGCTGCCCCTTACTCCAAGCGGCTCTATAGCCCCCTGTCGCCCGTGTTCTCGTTGGTTGCCATCCACGAGGGCGAGAACTTCCATGCTCACTTGGTCAAGTTCAACGGTACTTCCATCAAGTTGGCCACCGACGACTTTGCCTTTTTCGGAAGAATCGAGGCTGAGGAAGGGTACATCTTGAACATCCCCTTTTACAACTCTACCAGATTGAATTCGACGCTCAACATTGCCATCAACAACAATAGCTTTGTCTCTGCTACCACCAGCAACTCGTCCACCAGCAGACACTTTGGCTTGGTTGGTGGATACTTGACCTACAAGAACTCCACCCAGTTCAAGGCTTGTCCTGACTCCGGAAACCCGTCGGAGTACGACATTTTGTTCGACCCCAAGAACAGCACCAAGTGTCCTGGCAACCTCACCGGTTACAGCATCAACTTGTCTGCGCAAGTGAACTTGCCGGTGTCCTACACTCCCGAGACAAACGTTGGGTTCTGGAAACGGATGCTCAAGTGGTAGCGAGCCGGGATTTTTTCTGTTACCGGTCCGGAGTCACGGGACCGCGCCCGATAAGACCCCCAATTGCTTGGGATGAGGGCCATTTCTTGGCAACGCTCATGGACGGGGGACATGGTGCCTACTCCGATGTGTTTTTGCATTCTCTACGACGCTGTTATATTTTTCAAGTTAATACCCAATGTTTCTTTTGCTGTTTATAGAATAATGAACAATGCGAATGTATACGCTGATGAGGGGAGGGGAAGCTCGGCCTGGGGCTCCCCGCAGCACAACACCGCCGTATTTTGCAGCCTAGTCAAAAATGAAGCTAGTTCCTGTATCCAATTGCTGGCGGCCATTGTTAGGTCGGTCCCTTGTCCTCAAACTTGTCCGTCACCAATTGCACGTCCTCGTCGACGCTGGTTCTGCATTTGGTGTAGCGTGAGTCAAAGTAGTAGTTGGACATGTAGATACAACCAATGATAAACTCCATGGATGTGGCCAACACGTACTCGTACACCACGAACAGGGAGCTGAGTCCCTCTGCGGTGTAGTTACTCATGTCGTAGTAGTTCATCTTTTTGATGAAGATGGACAATACCCCAAAGATCCCTCGCACCAACAAGAAGGGCGACACCAAAAAGATGCTGTAGATGTTGCTGTGGCGGAGGCCTTCAACTACGTACACGTAGCCGGCCAAGGCAATGGCGATGGCACTCTGGGACAAAAAGATGGCCTGCCCCGTGGTCCGCAACGCCTTGGACGTGGTGACCTTGCTGGGGTCGGGGTTGAGAGGATCCTGTCCTGCCAACATTGACCCGCCCGACACAATCAAGGCGTTGGCGGGGATCAAGAGCATGTGGAAGACGTGGGCAAGGGGGTACTTGGCCCGCATTTTTTGCCGCAAGGTGGTTGCCAGGGCCAACATCTGCTTTCTCTGCTTCCTGGTGGGCCGCACCCACGAAGTACCCACAATATCGTTCTGAGCCTCAGCAACCAAGTGGAATGACGTCAAGATTAACACAAAGTACCCTTCCGCCGTGAACACAAGATAGGCAATCAACCACTGCCAGTGGGTGTACCCCAAGGAGGCAAAGGCCACCCCGCACAATTGCCCGCATATTCTCATGATACCATAAATCAAGAGCGAGAGATAAATTGATCTCCACCCTTTCTCCTTCACCGCCAACGCCGCGAAGGGAATATACACGGCGTACAAGGCCAAGAAGATAGTGGCAGCAATTCCCGAATCTTTGAATACAAACGCCATTTCTGTCTACAATAGCAAACAGGTAAAAAGAGTCAAGCAAATTACTGATGTCGATCGTTTGTGGACAAAAACGGGGAAACCCCTATATATATATTTCTGGAAGCCGTTGAAGTGATCGGTCACCGCCGATTGTCGTATTTTCTAGTACTAGGGTATTTTCCCATACGGCTACGCTTTTGTACCATGAGGCCCACATTGCCTTGTTCGTTGGGGGCCCTTGATGATCAACAATAGAAGCTTCCTGCTTAGGTAAGCCGAAGCCTTTGTTTTGTGTTACCCCCAATGGGGGCCATTGTACGACCTTCATAACCTCCGTGCATAAGCCACATACGCAAAAGGCATGCTCTACGGCTCACTAACAACACTTCCCGCAATGGTACCAGTAAACTACAGGCGGAAGAGCTTGCTGGAATGGCTCAGAAAGCATGGTTCCAAGGGTGTGCATGCGAGGCTTTTTGGGCGGGGTCGACGGCCAGGGCTTACGAGGTTCGCCGTGGAGGTTCACAGGGGGCAGCGAAACGTTTTCTCCTTGCCGCTTGCAAGGCGAAGTACCAAAGTTTATTTTGTCTTGACACCGTTGTTATGTCCCGGAAGGGAAATAGCGATGACGTTGATCCTGACCAAAGTGACACCGTCAGCAAGTATTGCCGAGAACAAATCGCCTGCGGCTTATCCCCGTGTGCTAAATTTACACACGGAGTTATGTCTGCGCGAGTCCACGCATGGAAGGTGCAGATGCAACACGAAGATGGAAGACGGCTATATTACGCACGTGAATCTTATCACGAGACGGGCGCTGCCAAATGTGCGCACGTGATGCGATACATGCATTTTTTTGCGATGATGGTAGCACATTTTCATGGACGGGCCAGGACCAACCTCTTCGTAACCGCATTACTACCGTCTCAATGGTGATAAAACAGTACAAGTCGGAGGAGTACGTGGGAAACTCCGATTCGGAGTCATCAGATGGCGAGGAAGCGCAGTACCAGCCCCCCAAGCACTACCACAAGCTCGCGATCAAGACGAAATCGCCCTGGAAAGAGGTCAAGGACAAGGAGGTATGGCTCATCAAGACCCCTCGCGGGTTCCCGGTGTCGCAGTTGAAGACGTTGCCAGTGTCGTTCACCGCGACATCGGTACACAACGGGCCGCGGCCGTTTGAGATGCACAAGAAGCAGTTCCGCGTCGACGAGGAGCAGTTGCTAAACACAGAGTCCGGGGACAAGGGCAAGTACACGGTGTTTTTCAAGCACTACCAAGCATATAAACCCATCTCAAAGGCCGTAAGCCGTATATACAACATCAGAGAGACGGTGACCATACCCGCCATTGACTACGACAAGGTGGTTGTGCCCCGCACCAACGTGGAGAAGGTCGACAACTTGAGGATGCGACACTTCCCCACTGGCTACGGCGCCGGCGACTACGACGAGGCCAAGCCCGTGCCGGCATCGGCTGGTGGCAAGGACACCCCGCGCAAGAGAAAGGCCGACGACAGCGCCAAGGAGGGCAAGGAAAAGAAGCACAAGAAGGACAAGAAGAACAAGAAGGACAAGAAGGACAAGAAGAGCAAGCGCGACATGCACTAGTAGCTACGATATAGAATGGGGCCCCGCGTGGTTCCCCGCTGTAGACCTCCGTGAATTACGGGGAGCGATGATCATCGCGCACCAATGAAAACGAACTCGAAAATTAATCCTTGTATTGCCGTCATCTACCATGGGAGCCAGTGCGTCAAAGGGGCGCAAGTTCGCCAAGGTAGTGTCTGACACCGGGACCAGTGCCGTCAAGCGCACGGCCAACGTCACCCCGCTTCCTCCGCAAAGTTTGCGCGACAAGTACCACCATCACGACCACCAGGAGCCCCAGGAGGGAGCCGGTGGCAACAGTAACCAAGCGCAGGATCAAACGCGTGACCAGACGCAGGGGCTGTACCGCAGCAGCGTGACTACCTTTGATGCCACCATGCTCGGAAAAAAGCTCTGCCCCGCCGACGGCAATGCCAGTGGGGTGCCTGAGGGCCGCGACGGGGGCGACCCCCACGTTGAGGGGACGTCGACGTACGAGAAGGGGTTTGTGGACTCTGTGAGCAAGTTGGGGCGCCAGATCCGCAGCGTGGACTACAATCCACATGTAGACATCAATGCTCGTGCCCTCATGCAGTTGCGCAGCCGCAAGCAATTGTACGAGCAAGGCCAGCAGGAGTTGAAGCACCAGATGGACCCTATGGGACCCGGGAGCGCGGGGGAGGGCAGCGAGGTCATCCGCACCATGGTACATCCGCGCACGTTGACGGCGATCTTACAGGACATTAATGACCCTCGAGTCGACGATGCCCGGATTGTGCTTGACTACCAGCTCCATCCCCAGTTCTTGAAGCAGTTGGGGACGCGGTTTCTGGTGCCCACGCGGACGGTAGTGGTGGAGGACGATGTCAAGGAGGGGGAGATCGGCCATCGGATCATGCCCAACGAGCCCATCACGAAGCACGAGGACGGGGATGTTGAGGAGTTTATGAAGGCGGACCGGTTGAAGCGGTTGAAGGATCGGATCAGTGTTGAGTAGGGGAGTGGAAGGTGAGTGGGGCATAGAGAAGGGGGGTGGAAGGAGAGTGGAAGGAGAGTGGAAGGAGAGGGGAAAGAAAGTGGGAAGAAAGTGGAAAGAGAGTGTGGAGTAGAAGTAGACGGAAGAGATTAGAAATGATCGGAAACGGTTGTATGTTGTTCGAGTTGGCTCTTCAGGTTCCGGGCGATACTTGCAACTGGAGACAAAGTTGAAGTCCGCTGGTGCTTCTACAAGTAAAAGGCTACTGGCACCGATTGGTTCGTGTTGCATGGGTGTTGTCAGCATCGAAAAGTCCACAGCCTCTCTGCCTATCTGCCTAACTGCCACCCCCACAATTACCACTACAGACAACATGGCTAGCATGTAAACATCACTCACCTCCTTCTTCCACATCAACGTCCTGGTACTCAGGCCGCCGTGCACCTCCGTGTCACGTGTACATAGTATTTATTAGTCAATCACATGCCGTTGCCCTTGACACCCCGTACTCGGCGCACTTGCGCTTTCGCAATTGCCCCACAAAAGTTACCCACTCTGGATACCACCTTTTCCCCACAATGTCGGTAGCAAAAGTAGCAACCAAGGAAGTCATTGCCATCTTGTCGCGGTACACGCCGTGCGATGTGTCAGACTCGTTGAACAAGCACGGGGTGGCCGACGGAGGGTTCATCCCAAACCTTGTCAACCGGTCCCCCGTGACACAAGGAACGTCGGCGGTGGGGAGGGCGTACACGGTGTTGTATGCTCCCAAGAGCGATCCCCGGCCGGCAGTGCCTCAGGCGTACATTGACGACGTTCCTGAGGACGCCATGGTGGTGATTGGCCTCCCCCTCGCCTCCCAGACCCCGCACGCCCCGTACGTCACCATCAACAACGCCCTCTACGGCGGGTTGATGTCGACGCGGGCCCAGTATCGGCAGGCGCGAGGGTCGGTGGTGTTGGGACGGATCCGCGACCTTGATGAGCACAACGATCTTGGGTATCCTGTGTGGTCTTACGGGGTAGGGACGAGCGCTCCCGGGCCCGTGGCCAAGGTGGTGGGGATCAATGTCCCGTTGCAGGTCAAAGTTGGTGGAGGCGAGCACGAGGTGGTAACCATCAATGCGGGTGACTACATTGTAGGTGACAAGAACGGGGTGGTGCGGGTGGCGGACGACAAGCGGTTGGCGTCGGTGTTGGAGTACATACCCAAGAGGGTTGAAGCTGATACACGGGTGAGCGAGGATATCAAGAAGGGGCGGCCGGCGGCGGAGGCGCAAAAGTACTGGAGGAGTAAGATTTAGCGAGAGGAGAGATGAGGACAGGTGAAGAGAGGAGATGTGAGATTGTGAGTAAAGATGTCTGGTTGGTTGCAAATGGTTGAAGGAGACGCAAGAGTCGAATAGATACAGAGAGTGTATAGAGAGTGCAGATGATCAATCAGGAGTAGAGTAGTTTAGAAGGAGAGAATGTAGACAGAATAGATAGAGTGAATGAAGAGAAAAAAGTGGGTGGATCTGTAGGTATGGATCAGAGTAGGAATGTATGTAGTTTAAGTTGGAATAAGCACTTGGAGCAAGCACTAGGGACTACAGGAGCAACCACCAAAACAACTACAGGAACAACCATAGGAACAACTACAGAACAACTACAGGAACAACCACAGAGAGTTCTACGAGAAACGAGAAAACACTGACATCACTACTGACACCACTAACAACACTACGAAAACAATGAGACCACCAAATTACGGGATCGCTAAGAATCGCCCCCAACTAATGTGTGGTCGCGGTAACTGTCATACCGCGGCCCATGGACGGGACACTATTCCATCAGAGTGTACATCTGCAGCGGGAGTTCTGCCATTATCCTCGCACTCAAACTCCGCTGGGCGTAGAACCGGTGGTAATTGTCATACCGGCAGATCGGTGCCGAGGCCAGTCCCTGTTTGTTCTGTTCTGTTCCTGTCTCGTCCCGATTTCGGTTTCTCACTACACTTATTCCCCCGTTCCGCGCACCACCACAGTGATTGCACTCCCCCACCTCTGTCGCGGTGCACACTGGGCCTCCTGAGAAGCGGATCCTGCGACCGCCTGCTGACTGTCTCCACCACGGTGTGTCTCTAGTGTAGTCAGTCTCTATGACAATACCGCTGTAAGTCATACCGTCGTCCCAGTCCCCCAGCCCGCCACCTACCTGTTTGCAGCCAATTCCGCACCGGTCTCGTGACACAATTTACCACCACATTTCTGTGCGGAACCAATCGTGATCCCAGCGGTGTCCCCAACTTTTCCGTACCACATTCTTCCCTGGACCGCCGCCGTGCCGTGCTACAGCTTACTTGATCCAATCCATCGCTACTAGCACCGCTGGACCATCAACATAGTCCTGCAGACACCGTCCTGCATCCACTCCCGTCCACGAGCGTTCGTGCCCCGGATCACAGCCACTCCCTCTGGTCGTAGGGTTGCATCACACCAGGTCCAGTGCACCGCAGTTGCCCACAATTGCAACCTTGCCGCAGGCCAATCTTGCTGACGGCGCTGCCCTCTTGGCGATAGTGCGGTTCACTTGCTAGTGCCGTCGAATCGGTGCTTTTCTCCACTTCGCCGCCCCCTATATCCCCCACTTGCCAAGTCGCTAAGTCGCAGGGAATCCCGATATTGCCGGTGGTATTCCATTATCCTTAACCATCACCAATCCATCTCCCCGACTATCGTCCAAAAGTCGCCTTTATCCCCCAAGTATTCACCAAATACCCTCCAAATATCCTCCAATCATCCCGAATTTCCCCCAACTATCCGCCAAATATTCCCCATTTTCCCCCAATTCCCGCAACTATCCTCGAATAGTCCCCCTCCTACCCCATAATCCCTTGAAATAACCCCAACTCAATCCCTTGCCATGCCCCTCGACTTATTCCCGCCAGAACCCTCCTATGACCATCTCCGCACCACCCTCATAGGCAACAAGGACCTCAAATACAAGTTGGTGGCCGACGTGGGGTTCATCACTCGCCTCGTGGGCGACTTCTCGCGCCTGGTAGCCCACATGGTGGCGTCGGAGTCCGCCGTGACCGACGGCTCCTTTCTCGACGTGCTCGAGAAGAAGGCGGTAATCCTCAACATCTTGTGCTCGTTCGTCACCGAGGTCAACACCAACAAGAACGACAACATCATCATCTGCATCGGCAGCATGGAGGAGGCGGTGGAGCCGTTGATGCAGGTGCTCGGCCACTACATCGACCACTTTGTGCCCGCGGCTTCTGCCCACCCGCCTTTGGTGGTGGCCAAGGTGGAGTCGGTGGTGGGGTACGCCCTGGACACGTTGGTGGCGTTGGCCAACATGAGCCGACCCCCCTTGGACCGCCGCCGGCTCTGGCGCTACATCACCCTGGTGTTGGTGGCCACCGACGCCGTCCCGCAAGCCATTGCCCCGGCGGTGGTGGTCCGGCTGGTGCGGTTAGTGCCCCTCTTGTTGGCGCAGCCGGCGCTCCCGCACCACTGCACCATCACCTTGATGACGGCGCTCTTGACCCGGCTCTCGCGTGTGTGCGACGTGGTGGTGGCCTCCCATTTGCCGGCGGTGTCCGCCAAGGCCTTGCACCGCATGGCGTTTGAGGACCCGTGTTTGCCCAACATCGACCTCAACCCGGCGCTCTTGCGCACCCACATGAGCTTGCCGCTGTTGTTGGAGCTCGTCACCGCAACCGCCCAGGTTTTTAGCTTCCTGAAGGCCCACGGCTACGACGTGGTGATGGCTGGCCCGTCGGCATCGTCGTGCACCGCCGTGCGAGGGTCCCTTCGCTCCCCGGCCCCGGCCCCGGCCCCGCCATCGTCCCCCGTGGTGGTGTTGTCGATCAACGTGTACTTGACCTTGCTCTTGCTCGTCAAGCACAATCATCGCCCCCTCAACTTGGCCGCTTTGAACCTCATTGGCTTCTACTTGAACAACCTCCGTCCGTCGCCCGACGTTGACGACGACGTCATCTTCCGCAGCTACCGCAAGCTCTTCCCGCGCATCATCGCCATGTTACAGTTGGATAGAGAATTGGCGGGACCTGCGCCCAACAAGACTGATAAGGACCCCCGGTCTGCCCGGGGCCTGCTGCCAGAGCTGGCCGTGACCTCCCGTCCCCGTCTTGAGGGATTGCCGTTGTTCTTGCTCTCGCCGGAAGGCATTCTTGCCGAGCTTTGCACCCAGTATCCGTTGTTGAACGACGAGATCAATGACGCCAACATCGACCTCAAGTTGGTGGCCAAGTTGGAGGCGGCGTTCCGAGGAAGTCAGTTGTTGCGCGGGTTGCGGGCCCTCAAAAGGAGCTCACGCGGCGGGTCCACCTTAGTGGACTTCACGGTGTTGCTCACGGTGGACCGCGACGAGGCTCCTGTCGCCGACATCTTGTTGATCCTCAGCGTGTACGCCAGCTCCATCGAGGAGTACCGGTGCCGAGTCGCCAGTCGCACCAATGATGCCAAGTCCCCACTGTTGCCGGCTATCGTGTTTGACATTGTCGACAACTACCACTTTTTGTTGCGCCAGTTGCGGTTGGCACACCGGTTGTTGTGTCCCGGGGGGTCCCGGGGGGCTGCTGTGCCTGGGCGAGACATGCCGTGGTTGGGCAAAAATTTGGGCGTTCTTCGGGCATTGTTGGACTCCCCGGTTTATACAAACTGCTTGTACTTTGTGCGGTCAGTGTCACGGTCAGTGGCTACTTTGAGGACCTTTTTCGTCGATTGCAACTCTCTCGACAGTTTTGTCGCTGGCGACGGCCCCAACACTGGTCTCGGCCGGCCTGGAGGCTCAAACTCAGGGCTTGGAACAGCCCCGATGGGTTCTTTGGGATCGATCGGGGCCCCGCTTGCTGCGTCGTCCGCATCGTCACCTGGGGGACTCATCACCAACTTGCTTGAGATCTTGCGCTTGTACGAGACAATGGACCAGGTGCTTGATTTTTTGCATGGCTTGAACAAGAACGGCTCTACCAGTTCTGTGGCTAAGAGAACCCACATGACAAACAAATCGGTGTGTATCGGGTTGCTTGCCAACTTCATTTTGGACTTTAGTTCTTTCCGCTACGCCATTATTGGCTACGACAACTTCCTTGCCAGCTTAGCCGTGGTTTACTGCAATTCCTCCGACGATTGTGATGCCAATAACGAGGAGAAGTTGTCGGAAGAGGAGGTTTATCTGCGCAACGTTATCCAGTTGAAGGTGCTCCAGGTGATCATGAACTTTATGTACAATGAAACCACGGAGACCAAGAAGGAAATGTTGGAGTACTTTCCGTTGATTCACATCCTCAAGAAGGCAAGCTACGGTTTGGGCGCTCCAACACCAAGAGAGGAGTCTGGCGAGATCAAAAAGTTGAGAATCCAGCAAAAGGTGGTTGCCTTTGAGGTGTTGCGCAACTTCACCGCCGGGTCTCCTAATTTCAACACCTTGTTGATCAATGCCTACGAAAATGACTATGCCAGCGACCAGACGTTGAAGTTACCCCGTGAATGGTTCAAATTCTTGATTGCCAACATCAGTAACGTGCGGTTGTTTATTGAGGACTCTCAGTATACCACCATTGACAACGACGAGACCTTGACAAAGTTGATTCAAAGCAACGACTATGTCAAGCTCTTGCGATCCATCAACTACATCGAAGACCACAAGTACACCATCATAGACAAGATCAAACTGGACTTGTTTCCCAACGACGAGATCCTTGGTATCTGGCTCCGGATGCTTGACTTTTTCATTCCTGAGTCCGTTGACCGCAAGTTGGACTTGAATCTGAGGATCAACTTGCACAGCAACTTGAACTTGATTAAGTCTTCTATCATTTGGATAATCATTAACTTGACATGGAAGTACTCGACGTACGGGTTCAATATCCATGACCAGGCGGACTACGAGGTGTACCAGACTGTTGACAGTTCTAGGAATGTCACCAGTGCCAGCACCCAGCGGATATACATTGATGAGTCGGACGACTCCGACAGGAGGGACGACGACAATGACTTGGATGACAAACATGATGGGGACGAATTGTCGGTGCAGGAGCGGGCACGCTATCTTGAGAACTTTGGTTTCACTGCTGTCATCGTCAAATTGATCAACCAGTACACGCAGCAGGTGTTGCCAATGAGCGACAGTGTAGGGTCCAAGAACAACCCCCTGGCCAATTCTGTGGGTCCTAAGAGGTTTGACATTCAAAACAGCCATGATGTGCTTGAGAAGTTGCAGACAGCATTGAGGCAAATCACCAGTTTGCTACGAAGTCGACTGGTATCGACGAGGTCGCGCACAAGTAGCGCCTACCGTGCCGGCAGCACCGGGTTGAGTTTACGGTTGAACGAGACCAACAACACCGTTGAGGTTGTTGAAGAGGATCCCGAAGTGCAGGATGAGATCAGATACGAGCGTGCCACACGGAGAGGGAACGCTGAGTCGGAAGATGGCGACGAAGGTGACAACGGAGAGCTTGGGTCCAACGACATGGACATTGGCGAGGGCGAAGACAGTGCCGCCGGAGGAGGGAACGAGTACCAAGAGGATGATGACGACGACGACCCTCGTGAGTACTGGGTCATGTGACGAGTGCAGCCTAGATGGACGATGGTGGTACGATGAGATGGTGAAGATGAGATGATAATGCTAATTATGACTACCGAGAGCAACTACGAGTGTCCCCTAGAGGCCATTCCAAAGGGTCGGACCATACACCATCTCTTCACTGGAAGAGGGGCATCCCTGCTGCCCCTCCTTGTGCATGCAAATGACACACATTGTTTAAACAATGCAGATTGGCAAGGTGGAAAGTAGGGACAAAGACGGCAATAGCACGGCAAAGCGTTGTTGGCCGCTGCGAGCTTATTTCAACCACTTATAGCTGTGCCCGTCAGCAGGAGAACCAGTCAGCTGAAGAACCAGTGTTTGTCTTTATCAAGAGCATACAGTGATAGTTGAAAAATGAAGGGCCGTAGTCGGATCAATATCCGTGTGATTGCCGTAGATATTTTTTTTGCGACAATTTTTGGTACCGTGGCTTGGTGTCGCTCACTGAGCCTGTTAGTCAAGATCATCGTTAAGCCTGCAACTGTCTGCTCACTTGAGATCCTGGCGATAATGATCCTGGACCTGGGTTTTATGGTTCTGTCTCTAGATCTGCTCTCGCCCTCCTACACATCCATAACTCAGCATATGCTACCAACTTAAAACCAACATATAACCAGCATATAACCAACTTAAAACCAACATATAACCAATATATAGTAGCCAACATACTGCTACCATCATATAACAACCAACACTTAGCAACCAACACCCTACAAGACAACCCCTCTTTCTACATCCCTAGGCCCCTCGAATCCTCTTCTGCTAAATATAGATTAACCCCACAAAACCATCTCTCAGGACTACTCCAAACCGACACCAACAACGGCGCCGTCGGCATGGTTGTTAAATTAGTACTGCACTCGACCAAACTCCTTTCTCCTGGTCACTGCACACACCCAAGCCCTGCTGGCAATCCTCATCTCTTGTCCATTTGTGCACTTGGTAGCCACCCCCTGGATATCTCGATATAGCCCCCACCTATTTTTCTGGCACCACTTGTGATCCCAGCCTGTACCGTTGACTGCCTGTGCATCTCAGGGCTTTTCTTGTCAAACCCACCGGTAAAAACCACGACACAAAACCTGCGACACAATCGGCGGCCCATTGTGACCATACCAACCAGTTACATCTGCTCCTCCGACACAAAACACCACCCCCAACGACACCACGTCCTTGTGCTCGTGGGATCCTATTATGCCCTGTCTTATCTAAGGGATTATCTAATCAGTGTTTACGGTTGTCGTGCTCCATTGTGCTATATTTGTCTACCTCTGCCATGGACCTCGAGGCCTCCGTTGACGATGCCATCGACGTGTCTCCCCTTTATCGTCTAGAGAAGCAGTTGGCCAGATCCCGTTCCTCGGTGCTTTCAGAGTCAAACAACACCATCCACTTGTCCGCCCCCGCCTCCCCCTCCACCTTGACCTCCGCCTCCAACATCCCCCCCAGCAATGATACCAACATGGACCGCGAAAGCATCTACTCCTTTGACTCGGTGAGCACCAACGGTCGATTGTTAGACCGCTTGGGCCTCGAGAACGAGGACTTGTTCGAGACCCACCACGAGTACGACTTGGCCAAGAGGGACAGCATCATCTCCATCCAGACCACCGGCCGGCTTCTCGATCGCCTTGAGTTGGACTCTGCCTCCGCGCCCGGCAAACGCTTCTCCCGCCCATCAATTCCTCCCCAGGCAAACAACTTGGCTGCCATTAGAGGCTTGAAACCTTCTCCTGGCCCCCGGGGGGGGATGATAGCCCGGCATCCGCCTGTACAGCCCCAGCAGCAAAAGATTGATCCTTCCACCCATGTCCCTCCCCACATCAAGCATGTGCCCATGAACCTTGTGTTCAAGAATACCAACAACTCGGTAGAAACTTTCCAATCCGATATGGCGTCCTTGAAGAAGGTTGGCACCACCACGTCTACTGTCTCGTTTGGCAACGGTAATGGACCCAATGAGTTTGCCACTAATATTCACCAGAGTTCGCAGATGTCCTTGTCGTCGTCTGATTCGTCAAACTCTTCCGACAAGACGCTACCAGAAGCTACTTCCGTCCTCCCGGACTCCCAGGAGCTAGCGTGGCACTCGTCGCTGGATGTTCCCCTGCTGCACAAAGTTCAGGGCAGCGATGATTTCAACTTCAGCACCTCGATGGACTCTCTAAAAGCAAAGCATTTACCCCAGTTGATGCCAAAACAGATACTGAGAACTCCCTCCGCACCCATAATAAGACGAATTAACGATTCCAATGATTTCCCTTCGAGAAGGATAATATCAGAGGGGGCAACTTCCTCGCCTGCTACTCCGCTGGAAACGGCTTTCCAAATCACCTCTCCTGGCAAGGTTGACGATTTGACTCCTGAAGCAAGGACAAAAATTGCTTCTGACTTGAGGTCCATGGGGAAACACCGGGAGGCTTCTTATCAGCTACAAATCGCCGCAAATGAACCATACAACTATCCCAATGCCATGTTACAATACGCTAATGCTCTTCGATTTGGTCAGGGAGTCAAACAAAATGACCGCCAGGCCATCAAATGGTTAACTCGATGCATCTTGATGAGTTCATCACATATAAATTCCTCCAACATATCGTCGGTGATTGAAAAATTGAACAACTTGCAACCGGAAGACTTGATCAAGTTGATTTTGAAGAACTTGGTGACTACAGTTGATAAAGATTTACACAAGAATGGATCCGATCCCACCGTTCTTTACCCCATTTTCAAGTCCTTGTCAAAGGCTCAAATAGCAAAGGTTATCAGTATTACCAAGAATCGTTCTGATGTGGTGGCTGTTAGCTATCATGAATTGGGCAACTTTCTTTTGCATGGATGGGGACTAGAACTCAAAGATGAGATGGCGGGAATAAGGTGCTTGTCCAAAGCCGGATCCATGGGTTACATCAATTCCATGGTACAATTGGGCGAAATCTGGTGTACCCGAACTAAGCATCACAAGAAAGACCTATATAAAGCTGCTGGTTGGCTAAGGTTGAGTGAAATATTTGGTGTCAAGTCCATTGGAAACAGCTGGATATACAAGGACAAGTACATGCCCGATGACAAGAATTTACATTGACGGCAAAGGTCCTTAATCTTTTTCATAATGCATTCCTTCATTCAATTCCATAATACAAAGTCTAAATAGAGAGTTTCTACTGTCCTGTTTGTAAAATATATGTGATAGTCTCCGTGGGGTTGTACTTGTTGTATATATCAATGAATTCTTTCATGATATTGTATAAGAATGCGGTGGCTTCGTTTAAATTAGAGTACATTCCAAAAGGAAGATAATATGTTTGATTGCCAGGCTTGACATTATTGCGGAAGTTACCTAACTCGTATTCGCTTTGAGGCTTGCTAATACTGATACACTTGCTGAACCAGGTAATTGGGAAACGAACAGGAAGGATTGCATTCAAGAAGCATGGTTTCGAGTTCATGAAATGTTCGGTGATGATGGTATTATTAGTAATGGTAACTCGTTGTAATTCTATGATTTTGGAGCTTAGATCCTGGCTTGTGCTTTTGTTTATGTACAGTTCGATTACTTTGGTAAGGATAGAGTTAATCCTCTTCGTGATGATTGCTCGCAACTGGTATAGAATGCAGGTGAGTATTTTAAGAAAGTCAAATGTCATCTTGTCTTTCAAGCTTTTGGAGAGCTTTTCAATGCGCTTGATTAGGTCGGCAATGTCATGGTCGAGCAACTTCCAAGATCGTTCGCTGGGCAAAATATGGGATACTATCTTGCATCTTTCATCGTAGTCATATGAGACAATTCTTGCTAAAAAAGAGTCAATCTGAATAAGAATTGATAAGAATTCGTTCTTGCCGGCATTGTTGTCGGACTTGAGCTTTGCTGATTTTGAAATCAGGAGCCACTGGGACTTCTTAGATCGCAAATTATTTTTGATTTCTTCACGCTGGCTAGAGGATAAATCCATTATTGAATCAATGTTGGGTGATGGCAACGGAATTCTCTCTTCGATTGGTTGCGATGACTCCTTGTTGATGACATCCTGGGACAATTGCTTCAATTGATCTCGTTTCTTTTGCTGTTCATAGGTTAGTTCTGTTGGCGGTTGCTTCATTTTGGCCTCCTGTCCCAATAACTCCTTCTCTTTGTCATGGAGGGTCTTTTCCAAATCGCGCAAGGACTTTTCTTTGATTCTCAATGCCCGCTCGTTTTCTTCTCTTTCGGACTTGGCCTTATCCCTTTCTGCTTCCGTAGCTCGTCTTTGTCGTTCTTGTTGCTGCAATGCCTTTTCCTTGTCTATTAGCAATTTTTCTCTCTTTTGGAGTTCTCTCAATTTATCATCGTTTTGCGCTTCCGAGTTGTTCTTGCTTGGCTCTTCTCTCTTGGGTTCGCCAGTGGTGATGCCTAAACCAGTTAGTTTCATCGGGCTTGGGGGGGCTGTAAAGTTATTTTTGTACTTGATCTTATTGTTAAAGATTATTCTAAGAAGGAACCTTGGTCGGGAGGAATCGTTTACTTTGTTGATCCACTTTATTGTACTTGTCTTTGATCTTTTGTTGGTCAAAGGGGTGGATCCTGATGTTGTGGAAACGGGCTGTTGTGAGTGCTCCAGAGCAGTCAATGGAGGGATATCGGCGCCATTGTCAAATATGGGAGGTAAAGTGGGGGATAACAACGAAAGGGGGATATTTTCATCGTCAGATTGTGGGGGGTGGGAATCATTGCTGAGCTTGGGGGCCTTGTTGCGCCGAATGGCATACATGGGGATGGAGTCGTCGTTGATGGTGCTTCCATTGTCGTCGTCGATGTCATCGAAGACAGGCTGGCTTGATATTTCTCCCAATACCCCTTCGCTGCCGTCTTCCACCGCGTGTCGTTTAGCAGGGTATGTGGGCTTGGGCGCCGATATCGAGCTATTGGCTTCGGAAACAAGGGGCTTTTCAACGATTTCTTGCGGCTGGGATGTGATGTCAGGCAAGGTGGGGGACAATATGGGGGGTAGCACCCCTGTATCCTGGTACGAGGCGATAAGATCGTCCAAATTCCAGGAGATCTTCTTTGGCGCCGACAACGCTGCCAGCTTGCTGGTTCCATTGGAGGCGGTGCTGGCAAAAGATGTCGACAAAAGGACGGACGAGTTTGGCGTGAGGTTGGGGGTGCTTGGTTTGGAGGAACTGATGTAGGGGCTGGCGGACTTGAGGCGTTTATAGGAGGCAGACGACTTCTTGGACGACGCCGAGCGCGACGGGGGCTCGTTGCTAAAGATGGACGATCTCATGGGGGCACGTGAGCATTGAACCAACGGCCAAACACGGGTGGACGCATGCAACGACTATGGAGGAGCGGATAATGCCAATGAACGGAGGTGGTTGCCGATATTGGTGGCAGGCACACGAGGAGTCAATGACAGGGGTCCGCGAGGTCACGGGATCGGAGTTGCAGCGATGACTACAGGACACCCACGGGAACACGGATATTGCCGTAACGGAATCACAGGTACAACGCGGGCCGGGGCAGCACAGGAACAGTGGTAGTGTTAAATGGCCATAGTAGACATAGTGGTGCCCAGGGCTATATACAGGCATGGCACCGGGGCCAGTCCCGGTGCCAGCGACCCTCAGAAAAACTTGTTCCTTCCCTCCTGGGAAGAGAGCCCCTTTCCTGGGTCCAAACGGTGTTATTGCGCTCGTTGGCGGTCGGGATTGTCTTGTTTTTGTTGCCGTTGTTCCATAAATATATCCATACGTTCCGTACGTTGTGTAGGTTCCATACATACGTTCTATGCATTTGTTCGTTCCAGGGGTTTCCATACGTGCGGTCCATACATACTTAGTCACAAGCTTTCAGCCTTCCATACATACGCTCATCTAATCCCAGCGGCTTCCACTAGCGAAGCATACTTCCATACGTACGTTATTCGTAAGTTCCATACCACCATCCATTTATATACTATATTCCTAGATCCCGTTATAAGCCTGTTGTTCCTGGTATACTATCTATTTTTACTATCAAAGGCACAGTCTACCTATAAGTTATCATCAACCTTGCATTAAGCCTTCCATTTTGCTTGACATACATCCACACATACGTCCATATTTCCGTCCACGCATACATCCACACATCTATCTAGTCGTACATTAATTCAAGCTCCTCTCTTCTCACCCTAATCTGATTTTATGATCCACCACTACTCGATCTACAATGGCAGACGTATATAACGAAGTCCAACCTACCAGGTTGAGTTCCTCCAAGAAAACTGGCGATAGCTCCTCAAGCAGTTCTGGACACAAGAACGCCCTGGGCAAGCACAACCACGACAAGCAGTCAAAATCTCTCCGCAAGCACAAACAGTCTCGCAAGTCTGATGGCAAACTGTTGCCGAAACAAAAGCGTCCCCTGTCATCTTCATCTACTAACCCTACTGCTAATACCCAGAGTGGTGCTAACCCAGACCAATGGCCACCATCTTTGCTGTCTTTTGTCACCAACTGCTTCTCCCGCTCCAGTGTGTTGCCCGAGTTCCAGCGTCAGCAGTTCAGTCACCAGCTCCAGGCGTTGATCGAGATGGCCGTCGACCAAAACATGATCTGGTCCAACGACTGGCCCAGCCAGAAGTTGCCCATTTTGGACGGAGGAGAGGCGTTGCAGTTGGTTTCACACATTGGCAAGACTGGCCAAACCAGCGTCAAGCCTGCAGAACCCCGCAAGAGCGTTGCCAAGAAAGCGAACCCCACCCTCCCAACGCCATCACAGAACATCAAGGTAAGTAACAACCCGCCAAAGGTTGGTAACAAGCGAGGGGGTGATTTCGACTCTAGCGAGAGGAAGAAGCAGAGGGGAGAAAGGTTTGAACAACACCTCTATAGCCGTCCATCGGCCCCACAACCTACCAGTGCAGCCGGTGGTCGGTTTGTAGGCACAAGCACGGCGTTGGAGAAACCGTTTTACCGTTTGACATCGGCCCCCGATCCCGCCCGAGTCAGGCCCCAGAAGGTGTTGGAATTGAGTTTGCAACATGTCAACAAGGTGTATTCCGAAAACAACAATTACTCATGGATAAAGGAACAGTACAAATCGATCAGACAAGATTTGACCGTCCAGCACATCAAAAACGACTTTGCTGTTGTTGTGTACGAATGCAACGGAAAGATCTGCTTGGAACATAATGACACCGGGGAGTTCCACCAGTGCCAGTCCCAACTACAATACCTATATCATCTCAAACGCAAGGGCGGTGCCAACTTCCGCACCCGGTTCTTTCGAGCCGAGGTGGAATTCATTGTCTATAGAGTCATATACATGATGATCACCAACAACCACGGCGAAATCTCCAAAGTGAGAATGCAGCTCTTGCAGAACTACCATGGATTTGAGAAAAGTGAACATGAGTCTGTGCTCTTCAAGTTTGTGGATGTGTTGTTCAAATGCCATGATCACATATTGACTGGCAACTACTACTGGTTCTTCTCGCACTTGAAACAGTATGATGACGTGGAAGAGACCACCCTAGCCATGCACACCATCAAAGAAAACCTCTACCCTCGAATACGGTTTCGAGCCATGTGTGCCATTGGCTTCCTGTACCGAGTCGTCCCCGTCCAGCTACTCGTTGATATCTTGGCATTTTCTGATGGCAACGATTGCAACAAGTATTTGGAGGAGCTCAAGTTGGACCAGTTTGTCGAAAACCACGAATTCAACTGCTCCAAGTCAAGACTAGCCATTAGCACGTTGATGCAGACATCACGATTCTCCAAGGTGGATCTCAAAGGACAAAAGTAGCCTTCATTTGTAATTTCTCTCATGACCCCATATCGTACCAGCTATATAGTTACCCAATGCACGTGCCACATCAACCAAGACTTGGACCCACTGCCATCACGGCAAAGTTGTGTTGGTTGTCCTCGTCGGCATTGTCGATGTAGAACTGGATTTTCTGCGTCAACTTGGGGTCGTGGATAACGTTGGCGTCGTCACTACTGACACCAAGGTCAATGGGACCTTTCCTTCTGCCGTCCAATTCGTACAAATGATTGTCTCTTCCCTTGATGAAGGTGATGAAGTGCAAATTGATCTCTTCGTTAGCACTGGGCGCAGCCGTGTCTCCCTTCTCGCCAAAGTTTTCGTCCAACTTGATCGACGACTCCAAATCCTCTACAATCTTCGACACCTCATCAACGCTTCGCGCGCCCCTTACCTTGGTCAACAAGTTGGACAAGCTCGAGTTGGTCACAATAAGATCGGGGGGCAAATTGGCGAGTACGTGCAATAAAGCGTATAGGCCACAGCCATTGCCAATGGTCTGTTTGAACCAGGTGGCGGCCGAGGCACTGTAGTTGTCGAAATCGGAATTGACGTTTTGGTCCTCGTTGCGGCGATACTGCTCGTACGAGGCCGACAACGGAAAGAGCAAAATCACCCCGTAGATGGGGTCGGGCAAGAATGCCAACAAGTCGGAGTCTGTGAGCGAGTACACGTCGTGGAACTCCACCACGGGAGAAAGCCCCAATTTGTGCGCCAACTCCGAGAAAATGGCGGGGTTCGATTCCAACGGAATCACCAGCCGACTATCGCCCTTCATAATGATGTAATATTATGTGTGTGTGTGTGTGTGGGTTATTCGTGGTGGCAAAAGGATTATTTGTCAATTCAGGGATATGTGGGGATGCCCAAACAGGAAATCACATCACGTGCCCTCAACAATGATCTTCACCAAAACATAAAGAGGGGATGTGAAAAGACACTACACCATTCTCCCCACAACTGTCGGTAAAAATAGTGCTGGTTCTGCTCAGTAGTGCCTTGGTTGCCGTTACTTTCTTCAGACCATGAGGACAGGGCCCTATGCAGGCGTCCTCGTGGTGGTTATAGCCAACGCCGTGGTGTGGGGTTACGTTAGTGCTGTTCTCAACCACCACTTGCCCCATCTCAAGGGTGACCCCTACGAGTTGGCGAGGATCCAAACCAATGTTATTGTGGGCGTGGTTATCGCCAGCATTTCCTACATTGTCAAGTTTGTCTACCAATTGCTTGATTTCCAAGGGGGGTCCCCGGAAGGCGAAGGCCGATGGTTCTATCCGTTTGTGTTTCCTGTGGTGCAAGACACCATCAAATGGTTGTTGTTGTGGCATCGGAACTACAAAAGGTTTGCCATGGGACCCGTGGACTTTTTTGTGATATGGTTGGGATACTGCGCCGTGTCCACCAACGTCTACTTCATGTATCCGTGGAATTACGACCAACGATTCAAGGGCTTTTTGCGTTTGTATGAAGTGTGGATCAACCAGTCTCACAAGCTCAGCAACGGAAGGTGCAATGATGCTGAAGTTGAATATTTGTTTGCCAGCATAATTGACGAAGAATGTGGGGCAAAACGACAGTCGGTGTCCAGCGCCGATTCCGCCGCCACCTTGTATCTGGGAAAGAAGTTGTCATTTAAAAAGCTTCCTTCCCAGTTCAACATAAACAAGCCCTCATCACCCATCGATATTTGTCAGAACCCAAATTCCGCCGACTCTCCTATTAAAATGTACAAATCATGCTACGATTTTGTCGACAGGTTGTATTCGGTTTCCCCCAAAAATACATACCATCTAAACACCGCCACTGCCATCGCCACATTTAGCGATTACGGCTCAATTATTGACGAGGAGACCAGCAATGACAAATTATTTTCTCTGATTCCACATTGTTACGAGAATATCGATGAGGAAGACATTGCATCAATTGCCAGCGATGGTACTCATTTCGGTGGTGGCGGGGGTGGTAATTTCAGACTCAAATTGCCGGCTGGCGGTGAGTTGGAATTTGGTGGTGGTGCAGGCTTTGATTATTCCCACCCTCACCACGGTTCTCACTCTCATGAATTATCATCTTTTGCATCTGATACCCATCCTTCCTATTCCCGTTGGTTTTCCTGGTTGTGTCCTCCATTGTTTTTAATTGGAGAGAAGCCAGCGAAAACCCTGTTTAACGGTGGAAATTTCCCACTTTTGAAACATAGCCTCTCCAGTTATCAACTTGGAGCAGAGTCCCCAATGAATGGAATTTTAGATTCTGAAGATAATGCATATGACCAATCTATTAACAGATTCAAAAAGTTTCAGTTTTTCATTGCCTACAACTTTGACTGTTGCTTTGACAATTTGAATTGCAGAATAGCCGTTGACCCCATATTTAAGACTTTGGGTCAGCTTATACCAGATATTTCTGTATGGTTTGTCTTAGTTGATGTGTTGAACTTTTGGTTTTCCGAATTATACACTTTCTATGTGTATGGAATATTTTTCTATATGCACCTGGCTGCAAGCGTACCGGGAAGTCAGTGGGGAATGATGGTTTTAGTGGTTTTATGCAAGCTCTTTAAGAAAAACTACTTGCGGAGTACTAATGAAAAATACACTTTCAAAACTGTCATTCTTTCCGAATTGTTCATAAACATTTTGATGCTTGTCTTGTGTATACCAGTGGGAATTCTCTCCACTTGTTTCAACTAATTTATTAATCATTATGTAATTGTTAATATATATTTATTGAATATTAATTATTAGGTCACCAATAATACAGTTGAGATCTAATAAATAATCTATCCTACCATCCAATTTATATTTTGCTCAAATCTCTGGGGTCTAACGAATCCAAATATTTCGAATTTGTAAATGAGAATCCATTAACATGTAAAATATCCCCGCCGTGTATATCGTTTGTCTGAGGTGTAAATGCCATATCTGTAAATTCACTATCAAAGTTCTCCGCCAAAATGGGGTCAGTGATAATGGGTAAAATGGGTGGTAAAGTTTCACTTGTCTCTATGTTTTCTAACTCGTCCCAGTTGATATACCGGAAGAATCTATGCTTCTTTAGTTTATCGAAATCGTCATCAATGTTAAATCTCTTATCAGGATTAACTTGTAGTAGCTTTCTCAAAAAATCTTTTGCATCCAAACTCAAGTAAAATGGGAATTTTAATGTCTTTTTGCTCTGGATAATCTTATCCATAATTTTCTTATGGTTATTTCCCGTGAAAGGGGGGGAACCAGTAAGCAAATCATAAGCTACGGATCCCAAGGACCACCAGTCGACTGAATAATCGTAGGGTTCCCCCTTAAGCACCTCGGGAGCCATGTATTGTGCGGTGCCCGTCATTGAATGGTGCTTATCGTCATCACTAGATACTTTAGATAATCCAAAGTCAGTCAATACCAAATTTCCCCCGTTATTTAACATGCAATTTTCGGGTTTGAGATCGCGGTAAATCACCTTCAAATTGCAATGAAGATATCTCAAGGCGAGAACCATCTGGGCTATATAGTAACTTGCATTCTTCTCACTCATAAACCTCTCCAACGCCAAGTGATGAAATAATTCACCACCATCAAGATATTCCAAAATCAAATATACCTTATTATTGTCTTGAAATGCATAGTACAATTTGACAATATTGGGATGGTTGACCATTTCCAAGATCTGCTTCTCATTCAACGTTCTTTCGTAATTTAATTGATGGATTTCATTAGTATTTTCATTTATAATCAAAGAAGCCTTCTTTAGTTGCTTCTGAGCAAATAGCTTGCCTGAAGCTATTTCACGCACAAGTAATACTTTTCCGTAAGATCCTTTTCCAAGAACTTTAATGGGTTCAAAGTCAGATAACTTGGGCTTGTGGTATCGAGCATTGGGACCGTTATTGACAATAAGAGAAGATGAAACAAATGATTCCCGGATGCTGACTTCATAAGACGAAGCAATAGATGACTTTCTTCTTTTCTTAATGGGGATGGGTCTGGCGAGCAATTCTGAAACAGTAGTGGCCTCTTCTTGAGGGCTATACTCGTGTGTAATTTGTTCATCATTTGCTATTAATTTATAATTAAGCTCCTGTACTTGTACTTTCGCCTGAAAACTGTTGGCCAAGGACGACACCTCGTCGTACTCGTCCATATTGAATATATCTGCCATCTTGAATTGTTAATTATGGTTGCTTTCTTTGGTTGTACTCAAACTTAGGATAACCCTTCAAATTGTAACTGTGCTATAAAATGCGCTAATTACAACTTCGCTCACGTCTTTTGTTTATACTTTTGGCACAGACATATTCCTTTCACTGCCTAGCAAGATCATTCGAATGTCATAAGAAGTACGTACAAAAAGAGAAAACGTTTTCAAAAAACAAACTTGGTGCATTTTACCAAAACGGGAAGAATGCCCCACGTGAATACTAGCTGCAAATATAAAAGAGATTAACTCAGAAACGTTTCCAAAAGAAAACCTAACCTGATATTACATAGACTAGTAACGCTTCCTTTGATTGAAAATTGTTCATTTATAGAATAAATATCTAAAATAATACATTGTAGGTACAATTCAATCCAGTGAATAAAAGTTCCCATGAATAAAATATATCCAGAATTGAATTAACTATAGTGGTCTAAAGTTGGGCTTTGATGTATAATTTTCTCTTAAGTTGAATGTAATCCAATAATAGCTCGTCGTTGCTTAATTCCATCAGTTGATACGTCAAATCGCGGGTTTTCGAATTCACAGAATCTTTAAGTAAAATGGGATTTAGTGACGTGTCCTTAAAGAAGATTAGAAGTTTGACATTATTCAAATTCAAATCTTGCTTCTTATTCATCAATTTGAATATGATGACATTTATCAATTCGTTTATGCTTTTCAACTTATCTTTCCTCAATTTCAATGCAACAAAATCAAATTCTTGTGTTCCGTTCTCTTTTTCATCTACGTAGATATTTAGTTTAAGTGTAGTATCTGGTTTTTTTGGTGGGTAATGAAGGGATTCGTTTCTTTTTTTGTGCTTTACTTTTTGTATTGTATTCGTGATATTTGGATCATTAGTAATCCTTGTTGACTTGGGTGATGATGAATTGGTGGTTGATTGTCTAACTTTCGCTGGTTTTCCAATTGCTGCTTCCGTAGAATGTTTTTCGTGCGAAATAGATCCAGCATCCAAGCCATTATTGCTCTGGTTTAGAAAGCTATGCTGAAAACTGGTATCCATATGGGAGTTTATTGGGGAACTTGAAGTTGAAAGAGAATCTAAAGTGAGATTTACATCTCGGTTTGGAGTACTGGTTGACATACAGAAAGATGGATTCGAATTAGGTGAATTTACCTCAAGCAAAATGGGCATGGTTTTTGTAGATTCCAAGAAAGAAATTGTGCTTGCGCTCGGACCTGGCAGTGAGGGGCTCTTGTTTGTGAAAGTAGTACTCGACTGTTGGCAGATTCTTGTTTTATGGATGGAACTAATTCGTTTGTTTTCATTTGTTTCGCTTGACTTTATTTCCTTGTTAAGCAACTTAACATTCGAAGATTTTTTGGATAATGGTGACTCGTCTTTACTTCGCAGTTCAATGTTTGTCGAATTTTGTGTAGATTGCCTAGACTTCTCAGATAAAGAGAAAGCGGAATATTTTCTGTTTAAATCTTTCTCACTAGACGTGTATGACGATGGGAATGACTTAGTACTGCGCTTTCGAAGCATTGAAATAGTTGATTGTTGGCTTGTTTGTGATTCAATTCCGGGTGACTCAAAAGACTCTTCCGAAGTTACATACATTGAACTTCTCCGAAGTCTCGAAGATATTTTTCTAATAAATTTTGAAGGGGATGCAAAAGAGGGACTCTTATTACCATTTTTATTGATGTCGGAGCTCGGGATTGATTTATGCTGTGCCGCATCATTTTTTGAAACGAATGGGCTTGTGATTGTTGAATTTACAGATGATGGGGGTGTGAATGAACGGCGTAATGTGATTTTCTCCATTTCTTTGTCCAAGACTGAATCTGGTGACCCTTCAGACCATTTATCTAATGGTGGGGTGACATATAGGCTCATAGGCCTCTGAGCCAACACTCTCATATTGGATAGTGCAAGCTTGTATCAGAGTATTCAAATAACCAGTTTTCTAATCGTATAATTCTGTATTGAGGTTGGTATTTGCTAATCCTCTGTTTTTCATTCGAAGCTCGAAAAGATGTAACCTGTCGATGCTATAGCAGTATATTTGGTTTCAGTTGTATAACGATAGTAAAACTTTGTAGTGCGAGAATGTTTAATGGGAAGCACTTCAATTTGAAGGATTCAGCAAGATGAAAAGACTATTGGTGCACATTATAACAGACCCGAATAAAATAAATATATCTAGATATATATATCAAATTAACGCACTATGTAAGTTTTATTGCGTCAAACAATATTTTAAAAAATATTAGGGTTTATGCATAAAAATAGAAGACAAAAACAACAAGCTTTTTGTCAACCTGTATTCTCGGGAGTTTTCAAGACTCGTTTCGAATTGTAATCTAATCTAGTTCAAAGGAGAATATAAGCGTGTAAGAATTTTGCACGCCAGTGAAGCATCGTTGCCTACTGTTTTGCTTCATTAGTCGCCTGTGTTGACACTAATGATGTGAATTTTCATTTTTCTATGGAGTATGGCTTTGGAATTGTTTACCATACTTTTTCTGATTACGTTTCCATTACGACCATTCTTCTAATACCTGCTATATTCGTAGAACCAGGCGGTTAAAGATAATTTTTAGTTGAACTAATACCCTTCACAATTCCTCTTATCAAATGATTTTAGGTTTAAATCAATAGTTCAATTCAAATTATTTTTCAAGGGCTTTCTCTTCACCAGTTGGACCCACGAATCTCGAATTTCTCATATTTTATTTTTCCTCAGCATTCGTAAGTCGTATATTTGAGAACATATTATTGTTTTCAAACTACACAATATGGTTAATTATAAATGGAATATTCTAATCCAAGCAAACATAGAATATATTTTTCATTAGCCATTGATATATTATTCTTTTTTGTATTATATTTTTTAAGGATCTGCATGAGTTTGAAATACATCAGTTGATGATTGTCAAACCCAGTGACTATATCTTCTTGTAAAAAGCATCTAAAGAAACAATATCAGAATTATTTTCGAGGGTTTAACGATACAATGCTTGTTTTAGCAATTGCTAGTTACTTTCCAATGATAAGAAAGTCTCAATTTGTAAGAACTCTATTCCAAAATGTAATATCGACAATTATTTTGCTCAAAAAATATTTATATTTTGCATCGTAAATCTATTATATGTAACAATTTATGGATGTATGGATGTATGGATGTATGGATGTATGGATGTATGGGGGTCGCATAACGTGTGCATAAAGATTGATCCTTTTAGGAAAATTCACACCCAAAAGTAATCTTTGTTTGATGCGCACCACTACTTATTATGAAAAAAGGTTTAATTTTAGTCAAATTATTTTGCGACTTAAACCTGAATCCAATTGCAAATCCGAATTTTCTTCCTATGCTCTATAAAATACAAAATTATGATGCAATCAAATGCACATGAATATCTTTAACCCCGTTCTTACATGCAAAAGAAGCTGTCAATCAAACAGGGTCGTTTTCTAATCCAAAGAAAATTGCGATCAAATCTATTTTCTATCTATAGACCTTGAAGTACTATTCACATCTACACTTTCCCAAGATAATAATCTGTCTATATTGACACTTCTCATGATTTTGTTTCCTAAATTGCATATTCCTGGCAAGCAACTGCCTGAAACAAATTTCAATACCCCAAATTATTAAAAGTAAATATTCAACCACCTTAACTTTAAATCAGAAATTCACTCGGTTTTATCTTCTGATTCTCACTAATCGAAGGTTAACCTTAGAATGCTCTTTGATGTATTTTAATAACGTATCATCGTCCATTTCGCTTGGTATGTTCTCCTTGGCCACCAAATTATAATGACTTATCAAGTTGTTGTCCTTGTAGATTTTATAGGATAATAACTTTTTCAAATAAACAATTGAAATCAAATTAGTACGTTTGATCTTTAAAGCAACAATGTCCTCACCTCGGTTGTTGAGGAAAATCTTGATTTTGATGAATTCATTAACTGGTTTTTCTGGCTGCAATTCTGGAGATGTGACTGCTTTGCCCTCTTCTTCTAGTTCCTTAGCTTCTATTATAGGAGTTGAAGGTGTTACAGGTGTTATTGATAAATCTGATATGTTAAAGGAATTTACTTGATCCATCATTGGAGTAGTTGGTTGGCTTGATTTGTTGGTACTGCTACTACTGCTTCTACTTCCATTTGTCGAAAATACACTTTCCACATCACTTTGTAAGGAATTTGTTCTATAATGTTGTTTGTTTTGCGATATTACTTCAGCATGTAGCTGATTTTGATCTTGTTGTATTGGTTTCTCTTCTTGAAGTTTTTTTGCATCAGAATTAGGAGTGCATTCTTTGATTTCTTCATCCGTATCATATCTGTCAATCAAAGAAGTATAACTGATCAAGGTATTTGAGCTTGTTGAATGGATAATGCTTTCCTTGCTTTTTATACTTGTTGAGTATTTGTAATTATCCTGGTGCAATTTTTTGGCCTGTGTCTGTGATGGTTGAGGTGATTTTGTCATTGAAATTACTTTCGATAAGGGTGGTAAAGGTGCTGTAGTAGAATAACAAGAAACATTCGAAGCGGCTACTTCCACATCAATGGAGTTTGATGATATTGCATCAACGACATCTTCCATATTTACATTTTCACCTTTGTCAGATTCATATTTGTTACCCAGATTTATGAAATTTAGCATATTTGAGGACTTTCGCAATTGAGGTGCCACTATAATCAACTGTGAAAAATAAGTATTTAACGCTTTCGTCATTTCCTTAATATCGGAAACAAATTTTTTATCGTACTTAAGACGAGGTGAGTGATAGTATGAGGTGCGGTAAAGTGGAGGTGGGATATTTGGTAGTCTCTCACAAAGATCGGGAAATTGTTCCATGACTTCTATGTGCAAATTGTAAAATTCCTGGTAGCACTTGCCAATGTAAAAAACGTTGTTGTTTGACATCAAAATTTTGCATTTGTACCAAAACTTATTCTGTGGGCTTTGAAATGCCTGGTCTATTATGGCTTCAACAGGATATGGGTTTCTTTGTTCGCAAGAATTCTCGTTAGCCAAGCTAGAATTGTCAACAAGACTATTTGAGTCTTCAACATCGTGGTCTTGGGGAGTGTATTCGTTGAGCCAATCCATTGATATGGGGTTGAGCGTGTCATTCACAGCGATATCCAAATAAGACGCTGGAACTAGACCTACTTGTTCCAAATCCTCTAGAAATTGAACTTTCAACCAGCCACTTCCTGATCTCTCTAATAGTCTGACGTAGTCTTTTGGTTTCATGCTTAATTCATTATCATTTTGAGCAACAAATTCATACTTTGCTATGAGAACAATCATTGGGCACGCTGCGGACCCTGGACTCAGGATAGTTGATACTTGTGGTGGAATATGGTCTGTTGTTGGTGTTGTGGGGTTCCAAGAATTGATATTGTGCAATGTTTCCTTTGGGCTTTGTAAAATTCGAGGAGACCTCGGAGACATTGAAGTATCCATGAAGGAAGAAGTGGAATATATTGGAGCTGAAATAGTCAACTTTTTCAAGTTCTTCTTGGATTTGAATTGTTTTGATCTAAACAAACTTGTAGACATGATAAATATATAAATGATACAATGGAATTAATATATACTGAAGTAGCTTAGTTGTTTTCTTGGGTAAAGATGTCGCAATAATAAAATGCAAATTAATTCAATACGTTATAAGGAATTGATTACGACTTGGGTAATTATTTGAAAAACCAATAGTTTAGTTGATGATAGTTCTAGAAATAAAATACAACTTAGAAGTAAATAAGGGAAATCATTTTATTAAAATACAAGAATACTGTTGAGTATCATGCAACAGCACCTAAAAAAATTGCGTTCGGAACATATTATTTTTTCTATTATTTTCAAGACTCAAAAATATTTTCATATCTAGGAATTTTATTTAACAACAGTTCTGTGAATCGCTTGACAATAATGTAATCCTACATAGAATTATGAGTGATGCCGGAAATGGTTTATGAGGCTAGCATCAAGCTACTGGACCTAAGATTTTCCGAAAATATTGCAACAAAAAAAATAAACTAATAAACTTCAAAGCTAAAAAATATTGGTAAATATTTTCTATTCCCTTTTGTTGATATTTTTTGGTGATCAGTATATGTGATGGTAACATAAACAAACAGCTCGTTAATTGCTACCATGTAACTTCTGGTTCAACGTGTGTCACGAAGTTCATATTAGCATTGGCAACAAGCATTAGCCTCCTCGCATCGATAAACAAATAATGCGCTAGCTTTCATTGATCAATAAAAATGTTTGTTGATGTACGTCGTTGAAACAGTCACTAACTTCACTGGGGTATTGTGTAGTTGTTTATATATCATGTCTCTTGCGCATGTGTACTCTTAATCGCTTAGCCTGACTCGATCGTTGAAATGGTCTATTTGTACATAGAATGAAAATACATATGTTTACATAGCTCTTCCAATTGGAGTATCTTTGTCTGCTTGTTTTGAAGAAAATAATCAAATACGTAGGGAAATAAACAGCATTTCTCTACAACTTGAACACATTTATGGCATATACCTCAAGTTTCACCAAAATTTTAAGAAAACTGATTCAGATCTTATTTCAAAAGCTGAAACTAACGAATAGAATTTAGTAATTTGATGATTCTTGAAGATAAAAGATGATCTTTGTTTCCACAACATGCCGCATCATCGATGCTTTGGTATATTCAAGATATAGAGTGCAGACAATAGTGAAAATGAACGTCAAAGCACTTGTAGAAAGGAAGCGAGAATCAACAGAAATCAGAAGCCACACGATACGGAGAAAAAATATATCATGCGAAAAGAACAATAGAATTTCCTTCCCAATTGGTCCAGACAATTAACAAATATAGAAGCTGCATATTACAATTGCAAAGTGGACACAACTACTCTGTCGAATTGTAATGTATGGAAACATGGAAACAGAGCTTTTTTATAAAAATTGTTGTTGAATAGTCTTTTAACTTTCATTGAAATTCTTGATCTTGAAGCTTCGCAACAATATAAATGGAAAAAAAAGCACAAGGCTATTAAAAGTTCTTATCGTCTGTTCCTTTAACCATGCAGGATGCGCTCATATTCACCCTAAATTGTATTGAAAACTACTAAATCTCCACTAAATGAAAACTATTCTTACTATTGGCCTTCATTGTGTTCGAAGACTTCGAATTCGGAAATTGCATTGTTTATCCGGTGTAAATATTGAGCATAAATATGCCTAGAATTTAAAACGCAGGATCAACAGAATTAGTCTTTTCTTAGGTGAAATATGGTCCAATAATTTCCAAATGTGAATTAAGGACATGATTTTCTACTAGAATTTTTCCAAAAAACCGGATTTATTAAGTAAAATCACGAGTCAGAAATTTTATGTTTTCCATAAACAATTATGCTTCTTTTTTCAGACTATTTAATGCGTACATTACATATCGGGCGTTTTTCTACCGTCTTTGGTTTGTTTTCTATATGGATAGGTAAGGATGATTGATTCCGGGCTCCTATCTTGCAGCATCACTAACAATAGAAATTTGTCTGAGAGCCAAGTAGTTCGGCTATTACTTAAGTTTTCCAGAAACAATATAACGGGGAGTTTCACGTGTAGGATGCTATTGCTTGTGAATATTCGTTTAGCTCAGGGCTTCTGAAGTCGCTAGGGCGACAACCATGGTAAGCATACTAATTCTGTTCATTATCGTTCTCTGCAGCAAGAATATTACTTTCGTTACCATCTTCAGATTACCAACACGTTTTTGGCACATTGCTATAGTTCAATTTTCTTGTGTCAAACATTAACATTAGCGTCTATACAAATAACTGTCGAAGAAGACGGTATTGTTAAGTTTTGATGTTTTTGGGAAGTTAGAATTATTAGAGGTCGTACATAATTTCAAAATGGTTCGAGAGATAATCTCGTGATTGAAAACTTGTCGCTAGCTTCTTATAAACGTGCCCCTCCTTAAAGCACCTCCTTCAGTCTTCTGGTGTACTAAGATAGTGCTGTGTCCTTGGACTCTGTAGTTTCACCATACTTGCACTTGCAAGAAAAAAAAGCGCGTTTGATGTCTGTTTAAAAAATTACAACATTTCTTTAAAGTACATAATTATTACACATTATCAAAGCAAGCAAATTCTTTTGATACAATAGTTGGATAAATTTATCCGATACTAATATTTCCAGATTTATCTGGATTGTAATACAACAAATAATATGACTAACACAAAAAGTTATTTCAAGAATTGAAAGAAAACCAAGAATTAAAAATCACTTACAAATCCATAAATCAATTACGGACCTCAAGTTATCTTTAATAATACTTTGTCATTGAATCTTAAGAATTCAGCAATATTGAAATTCACATTCTCAATATTTTCGTAGTGATTCAAGTTGGGCAATTTGATGAATAGTTTTGTAAAGAAGATCTTCTGTTTAACCAACACTTTCAAATCATTAACAGATTTTATTTGAGACTTACTCAATCTCAATGCCACAATCTCGTTATTAAAGTTGACAATCTTACATTTGATAAAGTGATGTCTGTCAGTGCTAGCATCGGATTTCCCGAGATAACAATGGACTCCTAAACGTTGACCAGGTAATATAGGAGACAGCAGGTTTATGGGTGCTAGCTTCTGCAGAATTGCAGAATTTGATGTGTTTGGAGGGATTATTCTCGGAGAAAAGCCTGCTTTGGGACTGTGGGTCATATTAGGTGAATTAAATAATTTGGGAGAGTTAAAGTGAAACGGAGTTCCCTGAGGTTGAAAAGAATTAAAGCCTGGATTTTGATGATCAAACTGATTGAGGTGTTGTGAAATGGGAAGTGGTGGAAAATTCAGAGCATTGAATTGCTTGCTTGCAATCGGTGACGACGTAACCGAAGGGGATGTCGAAATGGTAGTTTGCCATGAATTATTTGCCGAATTATTCTTACTTGGCGTTGAAAATGAATCTCCCTCAGAATTAAACGTGTTGTTTGCAGAATTATTCACCGTATTGTGAACGGATTTTGGTGAGATTGATTTAGAAGACAATCTTTTCGACTTATTCCCAATTGATTTTGAGGAAGAAACCGAATCTGCTCTAGCATCCCTCAGCTGTTGATATTGTGCTGCTTGTTGGTAATGATTATAGATATTCTTGGATTTGGTTCTTACCGGTAAGTTAGTGGCATATTGTTCCAGCTCAATATCTTCAGACAGTTTTCGTTCAAGATCTTTTTCTGATTCTTTCTCTGCTTCCTTATCATAATAATCACGAACTACGTTAACTGAGTCAGGAAGAATTTTCTCGTTAATATCATCGTTATTTATTTCTTGCAACTCTTTTTCGTCGATAACGGAAAAACCTGGTAATTCTTGATACTTAATATCCAACCAGTCAATCAACTCCAGAGACGTCTGATAATATTTATTTAGAATCAATTTGTTGATGTAAACATTCAAATCATTACATCTTTTCAAAAGCATGGAAATTTGTGATGTTATATCATTATCTTTGCCATTACTGGATGGAATTGGTTCAGGCAATTTAGGCAACTTTAATGCTTCGGCTGCATTTGATGATGATTTAATTCGACTCATTAATTCCAATAATTTGATGTGGAGATTGTAGAAATCCTGATAGTACCGACAAACAAAAGAGCGAGTGTTGTTGGAATAGACTATATCCAATCGATACCAATACCTTTGATTATACAACAAAAAGTTGGAGATGGATGCTGACACTGGATAAGGCCTGTTGTTGATTGTAGCAAATCTTGACTCAATTTTATTGAACAGAATATCCAAATAGTTTAGATCATTAATAATATTGGAATCATCATTACTCTGTAGCCAGCTCAAAGTGATAGGATTCACTTGATCATTTACGGCTATATCCACATATGAAGCCGGGATCAAGCCAGGACGAATAACACGATCAATGAACTTGACCAAGAGCCATCCATTGCCCGGTCTGTCCAAGAGCTTCATAATGTCTCCTTTCGTGACTGACAACTCATTTTCACCTTCTGCTTTAAAGTTAAATTTGGCAACAAGAATAATATTTGATTTCAAGTCTGATGACACCTCATCTTTAGGGCGGGGATTGGAGATTTTTAACGACCGTACGGGGCCCAATAAAAGGGCGGCAGTGTCTGTGGCGCTGATAGCGGATTTGATATTTGCCATGAACAACGAGTTTCAAAGAGATAAACAAAGGGTCCAGTGAAAGTTTAAAAACTCAGACAACACCGTCAGGAAAAGTCGACACGAGTACTTTGATGAAAGGAGTGAATTTAGTTGGAAACGCGTCCACGTTTGAGCAAAGGCACAAACTTAAGGTGGGTATTTGAGTATGTTTAGGGTCTTGGAAAGGGGAACACTAGGTGGAGCTTGATGACCTTTATTGCCACAAACACAATATTATGTAACTGCTTGCAAGCAATCACCACAGGATGGGGGGACCAAAGAACTCTTGCAACCCAGGGACACGAATAATCTGAAATCAGCTAATGTAGCAAACGCTAGCTCAGAATGGCGAGGTAAAATATCAAGGCAAGGCTGAAGTCGAAGCGAGGAAAAATACGCCAGCCAAACAAAAGGAGAGTGCTAATTTGTCCCAGGCAATCACCACAAAATTAATTTCCTATCTGTAACATATACTAATTTAAAATAGATGTAAGTGCAAGTAAAATCGTTGGCTTTGCACCATAAAATGTTGTCGCACCTCGATATTTGCGACTTTCACCAATTGGAGGAAAAACCAAAAATTACGCGTTGAGGTTACATGCAGGAAACCCTAAATTCTTATTTAAGTTAGGACAATACTTCCTGTGGCACAATATCATCGACTCCAACAATAAAGTTGCGATGCTTGTGAGGATTGCCAGCATTGTCGCATATTATGATTGTCGGGCATCTTGAGACAATGCAAATTTGTCAGAGACAATCGTATTAAGTCTGTAATAATCGGAGAAAGGGATCAAACTCCCTGGACTGATTTCGCTTTGTTAGTGCTCTGCTCAAGCTTGCCTCTTATGTGCTTGTGGTTTTACCGTTAATAGCTACAACCAATTACGGAGACGTTACCCAGTAGCGCGCAGAAGAGAGTTTGCGGTATGTAAGGGATTCAAGTTATCGGATATGTATATCCAGTGATGACCTGTTCTCGCACATTGTCTTCATCTAGTCCTGTATATTCTCCAAATGAAGAACTCGCCTGATACTAATTCTAAAGTGGTCACATTTTGCCTTCCTTGATACTAAAGTGCTCCACGGAAATCATTTCATGCACGAAAATGTGCCATATTTCCATATGGAGACTAGCCAAAGGAGATATGAAACCCGTTGGAGATGGGCTTTAGCCATCTCAACCAAGGCCACTCCTAATCAAGCCACTACAATTAAGCTTTTCTATTTCATTCCATGATCCTGCAGCGCACGACCAAAGGATACCTCCTTTCATTTGACCTTTGACCTCCTTCAGTCGTACTGTCCACTGAGGGTAGAATAGACAATTGCTCTCCTAGTTGCTACCGAATTTGTACGGAACTAGTACAAGTATGTCGTGGAAAGCATTATTTTTCTGGCTTCTTCAGAATTGTTCCCACCAAGCGAACCAGGTTGCACACTAAAAATTGACATCTGGATTTTTAATGATGGGCATTCTCAAATTAATCTCCTTCCAGCCATTTTTGCTCAACTAAATGGAGACACTATTAGTTTCGCTGGTACTCCGGAAGTCAAAATATGTGAAGAAGAAAGGAGTTAGTTTTAAGTTCACAAATTTTGAAAATTTTGTTCACTTCCTCATCGAGATTTCTCATTGAACCACGTGACCACAATTTATTCTAAGGGGAAGGAGGCACCATTTTGCAGTAATTTAATTACTCCAAATTCGAATCCGAAGGCGATTTTGTGACTGTATAGCCGGTAGACATCACCAAGTTGTAGTATTTCGAATTAATTAAAAACCTTTGTGAATAAGAGACTATGCATATACGGAAAATCAGATACGGAAAGCCGTTTACCCAATGAGTATTGTTGCAACCGTTAGACGACCGTTGAACTTTCACTTCAACTGGTAACGAACTTTCAATTGACGAAGGAAGGACATGAAATGTAGAAAGGTGCAAACAGAATATACTCACTCCATGTTCATCTTTGGTTGCCAGTACCTACGGAAAAATAGAAGCACATTTCGATTAATCTGCAATTACGAACATCTAGAATCAGATTCTTGTTGACGAGCAAACGGTAGCTCCAAGTACTTAGAAGCATCACAACCAAAAACTAATTTTTGCATGAGCCAAAAGCGTCTCATAACGACGGGAATTTTCTGCACAAAAAAGTATCTTTGTTGTTGCTACATTATCTCCACCTTTACAACCCGGTAGAAAGATAAATTAGATCTTGCCAAAGAATCTAAAAGGCAACAGGGTGACAAATAATTCTGTCCCCAAAATAGTCTTAATGCAAAAACATGGTCCACATTTGGTGACGAAAGTAGTAGCCAATTTCAAGTGCTAGAAATCTGGAGAAGCATGGCATTTGGTTTCAATGCAGCAAACAGAGAACCACGCCATCTACTGCAGTTTCCATAATATTTGGTAGCTTTATTCAACATATGTTGCTAACTAAAATTTCTTCAGTAGGTCCAGAAGACCATTGTGTGTTAGCTTTTTAGATCTTTATTACATTAAAATTCTGGAGAAGTTTTCTTTTTCATTTTCAACGAGTTTATTTCGGCATGATTCGTCAACATCAAGCAATCGGGGAGTGATAATCAAGATATCATATTTCTTTTGTTAGACTTTGTACGTCTGCTTGGAATAAGAAATGATTAAACTTCGGCATTCAGTGGCGTAAAGTAGGCGCAACTCAACCGTATCAATTCTCTAAAATAATCGAGAATCATTCAGTAAAGTTTAACAATTTAAAGATATCAATGACAAAGCTAGAATTCATTTTGTAATTAACTGCAGACATTTTCATATTGGTACCTAATGGGTAATAAAATATCTTTCTTGAACAATATAGATGAAGATTCAGCAATATCATGACTTGTCTTTTAACTTTTGTAATTGCCATACAACTCGTGTAAAAAATTCAATCGTGATACACGAGAGTGAACATAAGCCTATTGTTTCCTCGACTAACGGCTCCATATTATTTAACTAAAAAAAATCAGTAACAGCTCTTTCCTAATTAGGACAAATGCATTAGCGTTCCTAGCCTACATAGTCCAATTTTGTTAATTTATGTCCCCTATTTAACGAATAATTAAGGTTTTTTCGCATTTTTTTTTTGAAGAACAAGTTATTGTCTACAAGCTGCTGAAGATATGTACTTGAAAAAAGTGACTGTTGGTACAAAGCGTGTCCACAGGCAGGCCACTTACTAACTGCAATGCACATCTTGTAGTGCTGAGCTCTATCATAGGTTTCCAATGACAACCAAACTTCAAAGTATTTCAGATCTTTGCGGTCTCTTGTCAACAAAAAATACAGCTAACAAACCAAAATTGAAGATAGGAAAGTTATAATTTCTTAAGCATATGAAAGAATGGCAAATTAATAATTAGAACATCTATCAATAATCAGTTCCGAAACTTATTACTATATTCTATGTTCAGAATTGTAGCAATGCTAAGGTTTTGGTTCATTCAAATTGAACATGTATGTATGCAAAAGTATGGTTTAATGTTTGGAAATATTTTTTGTTTCGCTCGTGATATTTCCCGATATTATTTAGTTGTGATTGACATCTTACCATAAATAGGCTACCAACAGTTCACCTTGGTAACAGAACCAAAATAGACGACTTGGTAACAACTTTTGGGTAGTCAAAACACCAAAGATAGAAGGATCATGACGACAGTGTGCTTGACAGACTAGTGACTTTACTCTCGTACGGGAACACGCTATACTTCCTACAATACATGAATGGTTAGCAGTCATCCTGGTGTACCTATGCACATGAATTGACACAAAAGACAATCAAGATTTATTAACTTTGTATTCTAGATCCTAAAATTATATTAACATTCTTGCTTCTCAAGAGAATGTGACCTAGAATTGATGTTGAATTTTTCAGGTACCACGATTTTTAAAACAACTAGCAGAGCAGATTTGTTTTTGTATCTCTAAATATTCTCATGCTTTACGTTGAAGCAACACTTTGATAGAAGTCTCTCTTCCACGGTATTTAGAGTTGTCTCTGAATTGTTACCTTCAGCTATGGTCTTCTTTCAATTTGTTCTCAACCAATGGAGTCAACATTTTCTAAACTTAAGATTTTCGGTTAATATTTTTCAATAATTTAATCTGTTATTGTACTCGAGCGCTAAAATAGACAGTTTATGGTTCTCGTTTATTTTTTATTTTGTTAGGCAAATATTTTTGATTGTTAAGTATGCTTGTTTTTGTTTGTTAGTGATAATGCGGATTGCATAGTTTTAAATGTATTTTAGTTAATGCTTTGTGCAAATAATGCATTAACATATGAACTGCGTGCAATGGTATCCGTGTCTTTGCGCTTCTCTCGATCATTCTGACATTACAAATGTCAGTTTTTGGTAGTTAGCAGATATATATTTTTTATGCATCTTCATTATATTGTATTGAAAAATATCAAAGTGAGCCTCTTATCTGAACGTAAAACAATATAGCAGTATCAGGACAATTTTGACACCAAATTGTTCAATATATCACACGGTGGAATGGCAGTCACAAATAATACCGTTTGTAATGAAAACTTTGACAAAGATATTATTTGCTCCAGCTGGCTCAGAAGTAATTTTGCACCATTCTTTCGTTGGTGTATTTGTTTTCTGGTTTTCAAAGCAGTGTTTATATTTCAATTGCGATCTACTAGTAATCTGCCCCATCTTTTCCATTTACTTATCGTGGGCGTACTTACATGCAAAGAATCCTATATAATAAATTTGATAAAAAAAACTACAAAAAATAAATGGAAATATTCCATGTCAGTTATACCAACTCGGCAGGTCTCTGCTTTCTAGTCATGTATACATTCTCCTTGGTTCTTCACTTTACTTGTTTTGCGAGGTAGTCAGTTAGAACTTCCCAAAACCTATTTTTCCTGTTTGCGTATATTGATACAATTGGAAGTAACTACACCACTATATCCATTAGCAACAACTTTTGTTTTGATTCAAGTTAATGCGTCTCTGGATAAATTATTACGACTTCTTGTTGAATATGTATTCTGTTATGCAAAAGACCAGGCATGTAGTTAGATGAGTTCTCCTTTCTTATACAAGCCAGCGACAAGTTAAATTTTATTTTTTTGCTCGCTATTATTGATTCTTTGTAATCTCCTCTGAGTTTATTATTATAATCTGTAGTTTAAATTAGTTTTGTAACACAATGTCTTTGTCCAAAACTAAATTCAAACCAAATTTATATACTATGTTAAACTCAGTACCATTTGTGAATAGATGATATGTAGCACCTAGTATATCATTCTTACAAGTTACAGTAATCTTTTCACTCATCTAACCTTTGTCGTGTGATAATCGTTGAAAAAATATATAAGCTACAGAACAACTACCAAAATTTCGATCATTTCTTTTCGTTATAAAATGGTTGAGCTTTATTTTTTCATTTTTTTGATAGTGTTACTTTTATTTATGCATTTTTATTGCCATTATTTTCAGAGGTTATTTTTCATTTCTTAAAAAATAAAGAATTAATTTTTTAGACTAATTTTTTTAAAAGTCAATATTCTATTTTTATTATTATAACCATCTAAGGTAATGTTTTCAAGTTTCTTCTCTATGTCTCTCTCTACTGTGGATTTGAAAAATTCTTCTTGCTTTAAAAAACTCATTATTTTCCAGATTATATATTTTTCACCTTTTTCTTATGACTTCTTATTCTCGTCCAATTGGTATCGGAGATCATCTTCAACGAAAACAACAACTGAGTTAATCGTGCTCATTCAAGAGTTAGAGTTTCGTTACATAGTTGAAAGATAAGCTTTTTGAGCACAGTTAGATTTGATCAATTGGTTCCAAAACAACCGAATTATCAATCATCTTTGATTGTGGTACCTGTGATAAGAATCTTTCATTAAACAGGGGTTCTTTCAAAAGCCAGTTATTTTATCACTATTGATTGAAAGAATTGAAGATCTCAGAATACCTTCTAGTCTTAGTGAAAACTACTTGTTGTTAAAATCAAACGCATAACCAACACCTTTATGAGTTAGATTTCTTGTCCTAAAATAACCAGTGGTTCTAGATCATTCTCCTCTTTTTTTACAATAGGTTTGATTGCCATTTACCTTCCAAAAAATTCAAAGTATAAGTCATTCGTTCAACTCATATACTATACATTCGTTTTCATTTTATCTCAAACCAAAAGTTATCTTAATTCAACGATCCACCTAAAGAAAGATCGAAATATTTTTGCATCTTCGTATACGAATTATCTGCTAGATGCTAATGATGGCTACACCAACGACCACATCGCCGTCATCCTCATACGAAGCCGAAGATACTATAAAACTTAATAGCTCGTTTGTTAGCTCATCATCACCTTCTAGAAATTTAAATTCCAACGTAAGTATGGGTCAGGGAAACATAGGTTTAGATCAATTATTGCAATTTGAAACTAGCTTTAACCCTGTTCCACCACCGCCAATATTCATCCAGCAAGGCTCAAATCATTATGGTAACCACAATTTTTCTTGCTATGGTCCCCAACATTGTAGTGTTACGTCATCTAATCCAGAAAGTCTTCAAGGTTTTCCTACTGATTATACTTTGCCAAATCTGTCGCACTATTCAATTTTTTCAAATCCACAGGCTGCAAATTCGGTGAATTCGCTTCCAAATACTGAGTACCAGAACACGATGATTTCTGGGTCTCAAAATCTTTTCAAACTAAACATGCAATCAACACCCGACCTTCTAAATAGTGCTCCCAATAATTTTAATGCTGATTTGATGTACAACGTTAGCGAATTAGAATTTGCAAACGCTTCTTTGGAATCAATACCTGACTACAATCATGGCGCTAGTGGCCAAAACTTGAATTTGCATCAGGTGCAAAGCCAGTACCACGATAATATTCCAAACTCTGAAATTAACCATTATCCTTTTACACCAAACATCAGTGACTCATATACCCCAACTATATCTGATATGTCAAACATTACACCTAACTCGTCGTTCAATAACCAAAGTATTGCACACATTGGGACACCCGCATCTGATGATACTAACGTTAGAGCTCCAAAACCTGTTCTAATGAAGCATCCACATGCATCATCTCCATTTAACCATAACAAAATAATCAAAAAAACATCCATTTCGAGGCTAAGCGCAGTCTCTTCTTCAGCATCAAATATAAAAAACTTGGCTGTTGCTACCCATTTGAATAATTCGGTGGCTAATATACCATTGGGAGAGCCTTCACCAAGAATATCTCCTTTATGCAATAAGTATAAAGGATTGGAATTGCAGAGTCAACATCAAGCAATTCGCACCTTCTCAAATACATCAAATTCGTCTAATGGGTCTGTTACCGGAAACCCATCATTACCTGCAATGAATGTATTTCGACATAATTCTGATACCTCCAGTGTGTCCTCTTTTTACTCTACAGAGATACCCCGCAAGAAAAGTTATGCTTCCCTAAACGAAGTTTCAACGAGAAAAAAGGTATCAGTGAAAACCTCTGAAGCCAATATCGATGTGACACCCGAAGCCACAAAAGAAATAGATCAAACAAGTTCAGTAACCAAAAAAAGAAAGTACACTAGGAGACGCCTACTTCCTAGATCAAAAAATGGTTGTTGGATTTGTAGAATTAAGCATTTGAAATGTGATGAGAGCAGACCAGTTTGTGCTAGCTGTACTAAATTCGGAATTGAATGCGATTATAGTCCTCAGAAGCCCGACTACGTAACTGATAAGGCACTCAGGAAAGAAAAATTGCTCGCAATTTCAATTTCTAGAAAGCAAAAACTGACTAGCACTCGTGGGCCTAAAAAAAAGAAGAAAGAAAATGTCAACTTAGTCGAACAAAGCATGACAAGAATTGGCAATCAACACAACAGATCTGTTTGAGAAATAGTGTATTTTGAATATTACCTACTGTTACAATCTCAAACTTTTATTAGTCATGAGTTCATTGAACTTGCTGCAAAACTTGCTGCGAGTTCTAAATACTTGCATCAACAACATTACAATTTTGCATAACTTTATTTCTTCAAAACCTAGCATTACCAGTAAGCTGAGCTAGAGACTAAATATTAGTCGTTCTTATTTAAATGATTCTTAGAATCCTTTAATTTTTATATCTTGATATGAATTATAGCATTCTTTTTTTCAGGAGAGAATGCATTAGACTGCGACAAATAATTCTGGATGATTTTTTTTTACTTCTTCAATAATTTTTTTTTTGACAAAATTGTCCTTTATATCTATGATTGTGATAATTAAGAAATGACTTACTCAACTCGTATAGCTTTTTCATGTAGAAACAAGATATCAATTAATTTTGATGCGATTTTTTAACTTAAAACTCCCTCACAAAAATTGGAAAATCATATATACAAGCAAAAAAAATCATTGGAATACCAGAGATTTTGACCAATATATATAGAAGATGATTGAACTTAATAACATCGTGAGCTACGTAGCAGGAACTTGCGTTGACGAAATGATGAAGTAGGACTGGGTACAAATTTCAGGGCATTACCTTTAATTCAAGAATTTTTATCAACATTACTTGACGAAATTCATAGTCGGGACAGCAACTGGCAAACCGAAATAACATACTTCATTTCTAAGAACTCGTCATCGCATAGGCTTGTAGACGAAAAAGCAAACGAGCAATCTAAAAAATACATTTTTGTCGCACTAATTTGGACAGCACATTTTTATTGAAAAGTAGTGAACGGTCTTGAAACAGCTCCGAACTATTTCATGTCTGGCCAAAATTTTGAGCATTGTCTGGCCGTACGTCACAATGTCATCTGCCCAGTCAAAAGATACGGGGTGTTTGAATGAATAAACCACAAGAACCCGGTTATTCATCTCAGTAACTACTAAATTAGGAAATTAAAATAATAATTCTATATATTGGCAAGTACAACCCAGAAACCGTCTAACAAAAAGAGAAAAGAATTGAAAACACTCGAAAGCTTAATACAAGCAAAAACGTTATTTAAAATTATCTTGTTCAACGTAACCGAACGCACAATGAATCAAGAGGTTGGTTTGATTTATTCCCATTCACTAACCGCTAGCTTTTTGGAGATTATAGTTTCGTAATCATTCATTGATACGACGGTAGAATCGGCATCTTCAAGAATATTTGAAAAAGTTTGGGTGTAGTCAACCATTGATACAATGTCTCCGGTGAAACCTATCCAGGGGCCATTCAAAGGGTCAGTCAAGTATGGATGAGTGTAGTCAGTAAATTGTTCACGTTCTTCGTCAATGGTAGACCTTCGTCTGCTAAGTTCTCTACCTATCCCGTAATTGTGATATCCAGGTTCGTCAAGTAATAACAAAGACTCGTCTAAAACCAGGAGGTCTGGTGCAGGTGAAATTGCACTCTCCACTTCACTTACATCTTCGGTATGATCAAACAGTATGTCATCGTCAAATTCTTTGTCGAAGCTATAAGGATTTTGGATTGCTCTCAATGCAATAAAAGTATTCAATGGAACGTAATACTTTTCAAAATTCCAGGTAATTAATAAGGTAACAAATATGAGGGGCGAGCATAGTGTGGATAATAAAATTGCACTTTCAAGTGCCAAAGTACCGCACATGAATAATTGAAAAATTACCAAGCCGAGCATGACTCGGCGGAAAATCATGGGCCAGACCTTACCAGTTGAATGTGGAGGATGGACAAAGTTATACACAAGCTGATACTTGTAAACAAAAAATCCCAATATAAAATAGATTAATCCGCAAGTAATGATTTTGGTAGATACTACGGAGTAAATCAAAATGATCATAAAAATGAGAATATGCTGGGGCAAGTGAATACCAAAATCAAATATTTGTGGAGTGTAATAATATGATCTATAGTCTCTTGGGGTTTTCAAAAAAATATTTTTCAATAGGAATAGCTTGCCCAAGATGTTCAAAACCAAAAAGTCGCTAACTTGTAATAACTTGACAGGAAACATGGCTACTCCCTGCAAAAGGATCAAATCCACGTAAAATAAAGACATTCTCTTAAGTGATGTGGCTAATTGCACTGCTATTTTTGTGGTGTCACTGATATAGGATATGTAATCCCAGAATGTTCCCGCTGCCACGTAAATTAAAAACAAATTGAAGAATATGAAAAAGAAGTTCTTCAGCAAAGTGGACAACTCGATATCGCTATTAGATGAGTAACCTTGATATTGGGACAAGAAGCGATAAAAATAGGGAAACAGAATATTCAAAATGGAAAATAACAAAGGGGGCAAAATTCCAGTGACGAAGGTAGTAAGCCATTTTGATTGACTTATGAAATCACCCAAAGCTGGCCAAAATTTACTGATGGACTTCAAATCAAGCAACGAGGTTAAGGGAATAACAAGGAATATTATGAAGCCATAGCTTAGGATTATGACTAGTGTAATCAAGTAAGATTTCATCAATTTTTCGTAATAAGTTAATTTGAAGTTATCCCATATGATATCTTTGGGAGCCGGAGCCAAATTAACAATTAATTTATATACACGAGGATCTAGCACAGTCTGAGCAGCCATTTGGGCCGAGGCTACCGAATCCATGGTGATGAAGGCGGAAGGGATTTGTTTGAATTCTTGGTTTTGTTTCACATCGATGGTAGAGCGATCGCTATCGAATTTGTTTTGAATCTGTCTAATTTCTTCATTCACTTCAATCAATTGATGTGATAATTGGATAACCTGGGGGGAATTGTTATTATTCTTGGCTCGATCAAAAATAGGATTGACAGCAGGAATTTTCAGACGGTTATAGATGTCTATATTTAATTCATACTGGGAGGAATACAAATCTTCTAGCTTGTCGATCAAGTGTTTGCGTTTCTCAAATAATACTTCCAACGGCGTCCAATTGTATATGAGCTTGACGTCGAGTACTTTTCCAATTCCTAAATCTTCGATGAACTTTTTTAGTCTATCTGTGCTCAACAATTTCTTGGGGATACCGTCCAAGCGGATAGTTCTGTCGGTGATTGAGTTCTGCGAAGCCAAGTACTTCTGTCTCGTCTTCAACACCGCCTTTGTGTACTCAAACAAGTAGTAGTATACCACGATTGAGAAGACGTAAGTGAAAATGGGATACACCCAGAAAAAGGTAGGGAAATCGCCCTTGAAATCAGGGGGCGGATCGGAATACCTTGCCAGAATGAAGCTATCCTTGTCATAGCTTCCTGTGAAGTAGTAGCGAATGGGACTCAAGATAAAAATTGCCATAAAGGCCAATATCAAGAAAATCTTGGTCCCCATCTTGAAGAAAGAAAGATAGACGTAGGCGTCGAGTCCAGAATAAGATAAGATTTCATCGTCGGAAATAGTATAAATCACCTTGATCCAGCCAAAGAACTTGCTTGGCAACGGTTTCAACACCGACGATGACTGTTTTCGAAGAGTTCTGACGGCATAGATGTGGGGCCATCGATATCGAAGGATGCAGAACAACATGAAGGACAGGATGCCGATGGTGGTGCATATCACCAATTGGGTGGTGAACACCCGCTGAGGACCCACCGTGGAGATTGGGTCACTGGGAGTGTCGCCAAATCGTAGGAACCACTCGTCCATCCTCGGCTTGCTGACTGCTGACACGAAACCAAGGATTGGTGCTCGAGTTGGTGCTGTTGTTGACAACGGGTGGTTCAATCACTAGGAAATAAACGACATGAAACAACGCGACACAAACAGAACACGACAGACAAGGCACGACAAATAGAACACGACAAGCAGTACACGACAAGAAACGACAAGAAACGACAAAGACACGACAAACTTGCCTGGCCACTGTTTCCGACTTGTCTGCAAACACACGCAACCAGCACTTACTCAAACCGAAGGTGCTATCAGCACATTTCAACCATCCGTTAGCGGTCAGACTGACGCTGCAACCTCCACACCCATATACAGCCCCACATCACGTTGTGCCGTCCTTGTGACATTCGAGAAAGTCACGTGGTCGCGGATCGGATCTCGTCGACAAAAACTTGAAAAAAAATCACGGAAATTCTTGAAATCCATAAACTCTGCACAACCAGTGTCCCCAGTTCCTGAGAGCATCCAAGCAAAAACGCATCGGTTGCAGTTTTCTAGTGGTGCCGATTCGGAAGTTTCCAGCGCTAGCGGTTGATTTTGGTATCAGTTGCACCTTTTTGTTGTGCATCAAGTTGTTTGCCCCGCTGTTAACGGCACTCATTGACCAACGGCGATATTTGATAAAAACCGGTTGTTGATCATCGTCAACAAAAGTGGCACTAAAAAGTTGGTTTCCAGTCCTTCAAATCGAAGCGCACGGAAATACATCGATTGTTAATTATGAGTGATGTGTACGTGGTAATCCACATTGCGACCACTTGTGACGACACCACCACCTATGTCAGTAAGGATGCCACTGAGTTGATCGAGCTTGCATGGTCGGTAGTCGACGCTACTACCCTCGAGAGCGTGCACGAAGACTCGGTGTTGGTGAAACCCGTCAACACCCCCATCACCCCTTACTGTTCGCAGCTCCATCGTATATCTTGGGAGCACGTCCGCAACGCTGGCTCCTTCAAAGATGCCATCGTCAAGTTCGACACCTTTATGCAAGAGGAGATAATATCCCCCAACAAGGAGTTCTCATTGGTGGCGTACGACCTCAGCAAGTTGAGGGTCCAACTTCTCCGCGAGGCCAGAGACAAGGCGGTGGTGTTGCCTTCGTACTTGCAGCATCCCCGCGTGTTTGACTTGCCAAACGAATACACAAAATGGCAAACCACCCACCCAGAGGCGTTGTCGTATACGGCATCGTCATTGTCGAATATCATAACTGCCCTCGAGGTTCAGGTTGATGAAGAGGTTATACGAACACCAACTTCTTCATCCTCAACCCCCCCACCCCAGGCCCCAGCCAACAGTGAAGGCCAGTCACAATCACAATCTCAGTCGCAGCCCGCCGCACAACAGTTGCAGCAGACTGGGTCCCAGAATCCTTCTCCTGTTACCGGTGAAACTGAAACCTATGGCAGAGCCACCGTCAATTTGTATGCAAAATTATTGTCTCGGTTGATCAAAAAGTCGTTGCCAGTGGAAACCCATAGCAATGTATTCACCAAGCCCTACGATTCTGCCCAGGATGTGCGTGTTTTCTTGGCAGAGAGATCAAAAATACTTTATTTAACCAACTTGGCCAACGACACTACCCAGTCTGAGTTGGAGTCGTGGTTCACGAGGTACGGGGGCAGACCAATTGCATTTTGGACTTTGAAGAATTTGGATGACAACAAGAACGGACAAAACGGTAACAATCCCAGCTTCAAAAAAGGGATATCTGGATTTGCCGTGTTTGCAACTCATGAAGAAGCTACAGAATCGTTATCTATGAATGGCCGTGCTTTGAACGATCGTGCAATTGAAGTTCAACCATCCTCGACTAGGGTTTTGGACAAGGCGAGCGACTTGTTGACGCCATTCCCTCCTTCGAAGAATAGACCTAGACCCGGTGATTGGACTTGTCCTTCGTGTGGATTTTCCAACTTTCAAAGAAGAACACATTGCTTTAGATGCTCATTCCCGGCATCAAGTGCGGTAGCGATCCAGGAATCGATTTACTCAAATAATGCTGATTCCGTAAATGCAAATTCCACAGGGGGCCGGCGGGGGGCCAACAACAGTAATGGTCAACATAATGGAGACAAAATGAGCATGGGCCATCAAGTTGTCAATGCTGGAACCGCAGGAGTTCTTAATCAATCATCTTATGGTGGTTACCAAGACAATCAAAATAATCAATTGCTGCAACAGGGTTCATATGGCAATCAGAGCCATGGTAATGGAAGCAATTTGCATGGCAATCACGGAAGTGGAAACAATGGCATGAATAACAATTCCAATACAAACAACCACGGAGGACCCCGGTCCCACTATAACAACAGTGTACCTTTCCGAGCAGGAGACTGGAAATGTGAGTTGTGCATGTATCACAATTTTGCCAAGAACTTGTGCTGTTTAAAGTGTGGGGCTGCCAAGCCCATCCTTAACGTTGGAGGACACCAGGGTAATTCCATTCATTCTGTCAACTCCACTGCTGCTGCCATTGCTGCTGCCACTGCCAGTGGACAGCCGTTGAACTTGAGCAACGGATTTATGAACTTGCAGCAGCCACAACCCCATCATGCCAACCACTACAACCAAGGTGGAAACCAAAACCAGCAAAGGCAGTCGCGAAACAACTCCATTGGGTCGTCAAGCAGTCATTATTCCAACCAGGGCCCTCACCAAAAGCACCACCAATTTCACTACAACGGGTTGCGGTCCAGTGGTAGCGGCACGCCTCAGCCCCAGGGCCAGTTGTTGTCGCAGCAGATGATGATGTACCAGCAACAACAGCAGCAGCAACAACAACAACAACAACAAGGAGACTTGACCCCTCAAGCATCGGGGGCTCAGCAAAAATACAATCAGTCCATGACGAGCTCGCCTGGGTTGTACCCTTCATATGGGCAGCATGGAGTCGCAGGCAATTTCCAGAACAAAAGTGTTCTCGGCACCCAATCCGCCGCGCAAGAGGGCAATGGCGCCAACAATGTGCTTGCCCAAGGGTACGGGGCCTTGAACCAGCAAATGAACTCGTTGACCTTGAATCACTAGCGGAGGGTATATTTCTTTATGTTTTTAACTTGATAGTTTGTATCTATTAGCAATGGGGGGGAGAGAGAGGACAATGGTAGTGACCAATGTCGCATGGTCGCCGTGGGGAGACATTTCTAGCATTTTTGTATTATCTGACGCTTTATTTAATATAGGATTTGGTTTCTCAAGTAGACGGTATAGGTGCGGAAAATCGCCATACAAAAGACACGGTGTGAGGAAAAATTCCACCCCAAACAACCACCAAACTTGCTGTACACAACATTGTTATCCACCACTACCGCAACAGTCATTGTAGCACCATGTCTGACAAGTATTCTGTGATCTTGCCCACCTACAACGAAAGAAGAAACTTGCCCATTTTGGTGTACTTGTTGAACAAGACCTTCACCCTCCACAAATTGAACTGGGAGGTGGTGATTGTCGACGACAACTCACCCGACGGGACCCAGGAGGTGGCCAAGAAGTTGATTGATATCTACGGGGCCGACCACATCCAGTTGCGTCCCCGTGCCGGCAAATTGGGCTTGGGTACTGCCTACGTGCACGGGTTGCAGTTTGTGAGCGGCAACTTTGTCATCATCATGGATGCCGATTTCTCGCACCACCCCGAAGCCATTCCACAATTCATCGCCAAACAAAAGTCGCAAAACTACGACATTGTCACCGGGACCAGATATTCCGGCGATGGCGGGGTGTACGGATGGGATTTCAAGAGAAAGTTGGTTTCGCGGGGAGCAAACTTTTTGGCCACGGTGGTGTTGAGGCCCAACGTGTCTGACTTGACGGGGTCTTTCAGACTCTACAAGAAGGAGGTTCTTCAGAAGATCATCGACGTGACCCAGTCGAAGGGATACGTGTTCCAGATGGAGATGATGGTGCGGGCCAGATCCTTGGGGTTCACCATTGGCGAGGTCCCCATCAGCTTTGTCGACAGATTGTATGGCGAGTCCAAGTTGGGCGGGGACGAGATTGTCCAGTACGCGAAGGGGGTGTGGACCTTGTTCACTAGTGTATAATTGTGTATGTGCCCAATGATGGATGGGACCAATATATTTGTCGTGGGTGAGGAAAGATCACCAGAATTTGTAAATTATCAACAACCACCAAACCTACCACCACCAATCGCAATTGAGGGAGTCGGTGCAGAAACCAGTGCGGAAAAAAGGTAGGGACGTTACATGCGAAAGGGTTGTATCATTGAGAACCAAACATGGCCCGCGACACGTACTTGAAAAAGATTGTTGGCGACGAGTGCTACCGGCGTATCTCCACCTCCAAGGTGTTGATGGTGGGGGCGGGAGGCATTGGGTGCGAGTTGTTGAAGGACTTGGTCTTGACAGGGTACGGCGACATACACATTGTGGACTTGGACACAGTGACGTTGTCCAACTTGAACAGGCAGTTCTTGTTCCGCAAGCACGATATTGATAAGTCCAAGTCCTTGACCATCGCCACGGCGGTACAGAGCTTCAACTACCTTGGCGCACGCTTGCATCCCCACCATGGCAACATCATGGACACCACCCAGTTCCCCATCGAGTGGTGGGATCAGTTCAGCTACATCTTTAACGCTTTGGACAACCTCGAGGCCAGGAGGTATGTCAACAAGATTGCCCTCTTTCTCCGCAAGCCATTGATGGAGAGTGGAACCACGGGGTACGAGGGCCAGATCCAGCCCATCTACCCCTACTATAGCGAATGCTTTGACTGCCAGGCCAAGGTGACCCCCAAGACGTTTCCGGTGTGCACCATTCGCTCCACACCTTCGCAGCCGGTGCATTGCATCACCTGGGCCAAAGAGTTTCTCTTCCACCAGTTGTTTGATGAGTCGGAAACCTCAGACTTGAACAATAGCGATCGTATCAAGAACGAGACTGACGACGACCAGGAGATTGAAAACTTGGCCAAGGAAGCCAACGAGTTGGGCCAATTGCGGGCCTCCATTCGTTCCAGCGATGCCAGCAAATTTGTGAACGACATGGTGGACAAGATCTTTCAGGTGGACATTGAACGATTGCTAGAGATCGAAACCCTCTGGAAGGCAAGGCGTAAGCCAGTGCCGTTGGACCACGGTGCCTACGCGGGGCAATTACAGCAATTACTTGCAGACGATAGCAACGAAGCCATCTTGACTGCAGATACTAAAGTATGGTCGGTGTTGGAAAACATTTATGCCCTATACAAGTCTAGTGCCCTGCTACATAGAAGACTAAATAGTGGTGAGGCCTTTGTCTCCTTTGACAAGGATGATGAAGATACCTTGATATTCGTGGCTGCCGCTGCCAACCTTCGTTGTTGGATCTTTGGTATCGAGGTTAAGTCAAAGTTTGACATCAAGGAGATTGCCGGTAACATCATTCCAGCCATTGCTACCACCAATGCCATCATTTCTGGATTTTCCAGTTTGGCCGGCACTCGGTACTTTCAACATGACATCGATGCTGCCGGCACAGATTACTCGGCAGTTTGCCAAGACTCGTCGACAGTGTTTATCAGCATCAAGCCCACCAAGTACATCACGTCAGCAAAGTTGGGGCCCCCAAACGAAAGATGTCCCAGTGATTCCTTGGTGTCACGAGGGTTGTTCCATATTAGGAGCGCCGATTTCGACAAGTTGACTCTTGAATGGCTTGTGGATGCCTTGGAACAGAAATATGCTTGCGGGCGCGAGGGGATCTCAATACAAGTTGGAAAGTCGAAATTGGTTTACGACATCGACTTTGATGACTATCTACACACTCCCCTCAAGCAGGTGCCAGGGTTTGCAACCAATGAGATTGTCTTGGTCCAGGACGACGATGACGAACTAGAGAATATGGAATTGTACCTAGTGGTCAAGGAGGATGTCGGCACCAAGCTCCCAGATTTGCAATTGCGACCCAAAAAGATTATCGCCAAAGACGACGAGAGCGCCGACACAGCAAATAACAATGGCGGTGCCCACGACGAAGACCTCATCTTGGTGGACGCCGAGGACCAGGCTTTGCAGCAGGACGGCGATCTCATTGAGATCCAGGAACCTGTCCCCAAAAGGAGAAAGATACAAGAATGAGGCATTTAGATACATAGATGGAGACGACGATATATGTTTTGCTTACGTAATCGGCACCGGTGGTGTTTTTGTCTACAACCACAGCAAGAAAATTTGACAGACAACCACCACTTCTTTTACCACCCACTCGACTAGTTCTCTTAATCAAGACATGTCCTGGCAAGCATACACCGACAATTTGGTCGCCACCGGTAAAATTGACAAGGCCGCCTTGTATTCAAGGGCAGGCGACTCGTTGTGGGCGCAATCAGGATCATTCCAGTTACAGCCCACGGAGATTGCCGAGATCGCCAAGGGCTACGACGACGCCTCCGGGTTGCAGTCGCATGGGTTGCACGCCATGTCGCAGAAGTACTTTTTGTTGAGGGCCGATGAGCGTTCCATCTATGGTAAGCATGAGGCGGAAGGACTTGTTGCCGTCAGAACCAAGCAAGCCATCTTGGTGGCCCATTACCCCAGTGGGGTGCAAGCGGGAGAGGCCACCACGGTGGTGGAGAAGTTGGCTGACTACTTGATCAGTGTTGGTTACTAAACGGCGGTGGGTGGCGGGATCAAGGCCGGCGATGGGGCGGGTGCATCCGTGTATCGCTGGTTTGATCCTGGTGGCCCTGCGCTTTCATAATTAGCCTATTAATACCAAGATTACATCAATTAATGAATCCACACTTTAACTATGCCATTTGCCCCTTGTGAATACTGCAATTGTAGACCCCACTTTGGTGGTGAGGGAATGTCGCATTTTCCTAACAACGGACCGACACAAAGTAGCATTGGTGAACGAGTATGCTCTACAGTTACGATCGGGAACACTACAAATCATCCCACAGTAGCACCATCGTCGCTATCACGTGCTTCTGATAACTCCTGACTCTTGCCTGGTCACAGGTTTGCTGTGTGCTCGGGGCCGTACCGGGCCGGTTTGCGACATTCCCACGATGTTTTTTTCCCCATAATGTAAGATCAGAAAATTTTGTGATGGACCATCCGGACAGGCCCTCTACGTTTGCATCCTCATTTGTATCCCGTGTTTGGGTTGAAGCGTTGGTGCCACGAGCTGTCGCTTACAAACCAGACGACATTGTCTGACAGTTGCTTGCGCTTTGCATTGTTGCTCGCACCTGTCGATTTGGTTGCTCAGCAAACATTGGATCTATGGCACCAGAGCTACAGTGAAGGTACTCCCTGTAAGCTTCACCACTACCAGCATAATATCAATTCCTAAAGGCACAGCCTGCTCCTACTGGCTCGCTTCATACTGTTTGAGCCTTTTTTATCCATTTTCCCCGCCACCGTTGCATCACCGATCCCCCTCCATCATGAAACTGTTTCCAACCAGCGGGTTGATTGTTCTCGCACCGGCAATCTTGATTGCCAGCGACTTGGTGATCTCCAATTTCTCCAGAACCGGGTCCAAGAAGTTGGCAAACAAGACCGGCAGACATGCATCGAGCACAGCAGCATTCTTCAGCACCCCCTACAACCTGCACTCGTATAGGTCGGGATGGGCCCATTCGCATTTCTACGGAGATGGCAAGAGAGAGTGAGGCCGTTGACGTTGCGGGAACAAGCTGGTCTTTGTCCCCAAGCGCTCTTTCTTCATTTTTGCATCCATTGTCGTTGACGAGAAATCTTATACTCCCACATTATAAATACACAGTTTTTGTTTGGGGAATGGCTGTCGCTCATTCTAATGTCCCCATGACCCGTCTCGCATAGTTAGTTCTTCCTATTTGTTGTTGTGTTTGCCGTGTATAGTGTCGTTAGGTATACCCATATATAAATGTTCTGCATATAATCCCGGTCACGTGCCCACGTGTGTATGAGAAAAATGTGTTGTCTTATTGGCCAAACCATTTTCACCGTTTTCATCTTGACATTGTCACAGCAGTTTTCGGTTGACACCAGCAATAACCACCCAGCATCATCTACCACCATGTTTGGCAAGTTGAGGACCACGTCTGCGCGCTCGATACAGCATTGCATCAAACGGTTCAACTCGCACGGCCACCACCATGAGCCCGTTGCCAAGCCCATCGAAATAAACATCACCAAGGTATTTGGGATTGCTGCCTTACTTGGGGGCGTCTTGGTGTACAAGAACCGGGACAGCGCCGATTCTCCTTTGTGGAAGAATGGTCTTTACGAACAGCAAGAGTCGGGCGAAAGAGACCACTTGAGAAGTGAAAATTTTGAGAGAAGATACAAGGCAGCATTTATAAAAGAGTTTATGAGAGACAAGGGGGGCATTGGACAGAGACAATTCAGAAAGGCAGACGATCCTGCCGCCGGTTCGCAAACATTGATCAACTCCCACTCACCATTTGGCCCACAGTTTGGTGCCGGTATCAAGACCGACCAGTTGGGTCCTAGGAAAGAGCGGGTCAGACTCTATGCACCCATCAGCACCTCATCCCAGGAGTAAGGGGAGTCCATTGCCGATGCGAGGGGGTGCACGTGAGTCGGCATTCGCATTATGAGCAGGCGTTGGCAGCGGATAAGGTGGGACAAGTTGATGCGGTTTGCCGGCCCGAGGTTACGAAGCCATGGTCTATAATGGCCATGGACCATCTTGGCGGCAATGGAAGTCGAACTTGCCAACCCCGATCGCAAGCTGCCGGGCTAGCTCACATTACACTTTGTCTCTGACATTTTATTCTTCATCTAATGTAGTTTAGTATATTTATTATTTTATACACATTTACGGTATCGACCGTTTGCTGGGGCTGCGGCTCCATCGCGACTAGCCCGGAACCCGGCTCTGCACCACTGCAGAACGGTTGCTAGCACCCACGCCGGCAGACTTGCCGGGGCGGAGGGTGTGGTCGAACCCCGAGCACGTGACCCCGGCCCGGGTGTCCTGTATAATGGATTGGGGTCCCGGCGACCAATTGCCGACGACCACCACGCTAGTTTTTCGTCCATGACGGGGTTGTTACGCTTGATCACCCCCCTAGTAGGCTCTACGAGAACATTGACCACCAGCGTGCGCACCATGGCCCAAGAATACAACGTGATCATCTACGACTTGCCCAACAGCGACAGAAGCAAAGTGCGGGCCAAGCATTTGCAGGGAATCCCCCCCACGGTGGGGAACCCGGTATTGTCGGCAGGGGCCATCTACCACGACGACGAGCGCACCAGGTTTGCTGGCAGCGCCTTCCACTTGGTGGCGGAGTCGAGACAGGACATCATTGACTTTTTGAAGAAGGATGTCTACTACAAGGAAGGGGTGTGGGACATCAACAATGTGGTGATCCATCCCCTTGGAGTTGCGGTGCGGTTGCCCAAGAAGCTTGCTGGCGTGGACGAGTCATTGTTTCAGGTTTAGCTCACATGATGGGGTTTTAGCCCCGGCGAGGATGTGAGAGGGATTAGGTGCATGAGAACGGTGTCGCACCAGGGCCCCACAAAATGTATGTATATTTTGGTAGTGCGAATAGACGTTTCCCCTCCCCCCAAGCCAACGCCACCCCCCCGTGCGCCTGCCCACACTGCCCGCGTCCCCAGCCCACCAATCGTCGCACCG